>OLMU01000715.1:0-14687 GCA_900291995.1 Licmophora abbreviata | reverse complement strand
ATATCCGTGCCTTGAAGGGAGGAGACACAGCGATTGTGGTAGTGGACAAAGTACTGTCGGTAGACAAGGGCCGCCAGCCCGACCCCGAGCGAGAGTGCCGTCCATCTGAGAATGGAACCGACCCGGTCACTCAAAGCAATGGCACTCAATTTATAAAAGAGAGATTTCGAGGGTTTCTCTTTTCGTTCCTGTCGTACCACAACGTCTGTGTCATCAACAACCGGGAGTGGGATAGAGGTGTTTTCCCAGTATCGCCAGACTTTTTTGAATGAGTTGTACACATTCAGCGTGCGTATCAAATACGCTCTCCACATGAAGATGGCGACGAGAATACTCCATGCGCGAGGAAAGTTGAAGCTTAGGTTCCCGAACGGTGTAAGGTTTACCGATGCCTGCGCGACATCGCTCCTTACATTGGTGATGTTCAATCCAGGAATGTCAATCGACACACTGTCGGAGATTGGTGAGGACGATGTTGGGATGGCGTTCAACGATTCGTAGAGATCGTCTTTGAAAATCTACCGGTACAGAAAACAGAAACTGTGAGCGATCGAATTGACATCAGACCAAACCGAATTGCTAGCGATCAATCCACTTACCTCGCTTAGCTCATTGTACTGAGCAATTTCTTGCTCTGGGTTTCTAACGGACGAGCTGGAGCCCTGGTACTGCGGCGGGTCGTAATCATCGAGGCCAAGAATCCCGGTGAGGTTGCTCGTGAAGGTATGAAGCGATGCATTCAGTCTAAATTGCACAGCGATTCGAGCATCCCGAAAGAGACTATCGAAACTGGCGAGCACATTCGCCTCAAATGTTTGTAACTGCAGGTCCAACGAAAAATCAGTGAAGTCGGGAATGAAATTCAGCGATGAGGGAGCAAATGAGATTCCGCGGGGAAGCGATGGAATAACGTCGATGTCCAGGCCATCACCGAAGAAGGACGCCAAATTCGGAAATGTCTCTTTTGCCACGCGCAGACCTGTTGTTTTTTTTGTATTGAAAGGGTGAGACAAGGAAGAAGGCAGGCAGCATCTAGCCGCTGACCGGACAGAGAGCACTCACCACTATATATATTCAGTACGAGTCCGCTCAATTCATCAATGTGTTCGGACATCTCCAGAATAGCTTGACGGTATTCGGCAAGCTGACGGGTAAGGTGCACCACCAACGTGTTTGCTTCGTCAATCACTTCCTTCACGGCTGACGTGAGCGCGTGAAAGTGACATGATTTCCCACTAGACACATCACAGAACAACGATGAAACTAGATCCAGGCGAAGGTCTTCGAGAATGTCTGAAACGTTCAGCGTGTCTAGACCACCAAAGCTGCCGAAGCCGTCGAGCTCGAGGAGTGCCAGTCCAGTTTTGTTTGCCAAGTACTCAATATCATAATTGGAGCGTTCAGCAGCATAGTCCACGAGAAGTCTGACTCTGGACTCAACGTCGTTCAAAAAGTTGGAGGTGATGCCGCTCGTTTGGGAGAGGACAGAGTCATTGTTGCCTCCGATTCGCGCCTGAACTTGTTCGTGATCTGTGGCGGAACAGTTAGATGCATTTGTGAAAGGTATTGAGTGCTCTCGTGATTCGACTACCCTGTACAGAGTCGTTACATCAGCCTTGAAGTCTTCTTGATCTGAGCTGACGAAGTCGATCATAGCTTTATTCACGTCGCGTTCTTCCCCGGTTTTGAAGTTCAAATTGCGTGTAGCTTTCGCAAGATTGTCCCGGCATACACTGTAGGCTTCTTCGAGAGACAGAGTTCCATGACGCGCGACGAGATCCACGAAATCTTCAAGAGTCTTTTGCGCATTTCGAACCTCGTCCCATGATGGGAAAGGGCCGACGGCGCGCCCCGCTGTATTGATAGCCACATTTGGACTAGTGATCCATAGAAAGAGAATGCTCCTGGCGGCAAACAACAAGCGGTTTCGTAGTGTGCGCTTTTGACGTTTTGTCTTTCCTGGGCCGGAGGTAAGCGTGAGCGAGTCGGTCGCAGAGGCGCTTGTTTCGATGGATGCCACAGTGGCAGCTTCCACATCGACGTCTTTGCCCATTGCCTCGTCCACGTTCAGTCTGAGGAATGGCACTCATTTTATGAGAGTGTACGGTTATCCTGCTTTGGCAGTACAAGTCCTTTGCCGTCCCATCGTAGCCAAGTCGTTTCGAACACATTTTGAACATGTCCTTCGGGCCTCAACCAAGTTTTTCAAACCAGTTTTGTGATGAGTTGAGTCCCGTATATCCTCGACTGTTGAAAAGAGTCACGAGTAAGCTGTCCGTCGACCGTTTGACGCGCGACGCCGCGCGATCACATGATACCGAGATCCTGTTTCAGCCAAGCAATCATCATCCATCATCAGTCAGCAGGACAGCGTTTTCTGTGTATTCCTGCAACGTTTGTGCCCGTCTCCGAAGCGCATGGAGCTGACGAGACCCGTCACAATAGTTGAGGAGCAAGTAGATAGAGTGTGCGGTGGTGACAGGCTCAGTGATTGAGGCTGTCTGAGAGAATCTGAAATTCTTCTTCTGAGCTTCGTCGCGCCATCAAAGCCGAGACACTCGCGTAGAACTGAGGACGAATTCTACGCAAAGCAATCAGGAACTTCACTGATCTTGCAACTGCCTCTGTTCAGTAATATTTAGAGTCCATGATAAGCAGAGAGAAGAAGAGGTCTCGATTAGGCACGAGAATGCCGTCTGACGAGCGAGTACGGCTCAGGCGGCGGTCCTTCGGGGAAGCGACGACAGAGGAGAAGTCAAATTTAGGAGACAGAAGGATTGTTCGCCGAGTCAAGGGACGTCGGTTTTGTTTTATCGTGGCTGCATGTGTCTTGACATGTGTAGCGGCGTTCACTTCACAGAACAGGGCTTTCACGGAACGAAGGAGTGTGTGCCGAAGTCCAGCTTTTCCTCGCTCGCCACCCTCCGGTAGGTCGTCGTTGCTGATCTCACCAGCTCGAGCTGAGGCGGACGACGACAACGACGACGACGAATGGAAAGCCCTACTTACCGCTTTTCGGATGTATAAAGCTGCATATGGAGACCTGAAAGTCCCTCTCCGTTTCATAGTTCCTGGAATGCCTCCATGGCCTGGTAAGTTCATCGACTGTTCTCGCGGAAGGTTACTGGTTTCTCCGCTCACTTCCAGCTTCGCTGCTTGTTCGCGACCCGACAGAGAAGGCTTGGGGGCTAAAGTTAGGTCAGAGGGTAGCGGCGATTCGATCTACGGGAAAATACGTTCAGAATAATGAAACGCGACGAAAAAGGCTGGAAGATATGGGCTTTCAGTGGAGCCTTCGCGCCAAGTCTCCAGAGCAGAACGCAAATGATGTCTCGTTCGATCAAGTTTACTCTGCTCTTGTTGCGTATCGAAATGAAATCCAGCCGAGGCCAGGACCTCTTACTGTTCCCTCTACTTTCGTTGTTCCTGACTGCGAGCCATGGCCCGAGGCGACGAGGGGACTTCCCCTCGGGAAAAGGATGCCCATGCTTCGTTCGAAGGCTTTTCTAAACTCAAATCCCGGGGCGACGGAAAAACTGACGGCCCTCGGAGTCGAGCTAAGTGGCAAGGCTGCAGCGAACGACAATCGATTTCAGAAAGTGTATGACGCCCTCAAAACATACAAAGAAATGTATGGCGATCTCCTGGTGCCACAACCATTTGTGGTGCCAGGCTCAGGGGATTGGCCCGAAAGCACATGGGGACTGCGACTTGGTGCCCGTGTCAACGCTATTCGAAGTCAAGGTACCTTTGTGAGCACCAATCCGCAAAGAAGGAGGGAGCTGGATGATCTTGGCTTCGTTTGGAGTCCTCCCCCGTCAGAACGGGGAAGAAAGAGAGGTCGAAAGAGAAAGGAGGATCTCGATGCTTTATCGAGTTCGGGAATTTTCGATGAGCAGTCCAGCCCATCCTCGATAGAGGAAGAAAAAGACGATGAAGCAGAGTCGACCACGACTGCGCTGGAATCGTTGTTTGGCCCTTCGTTCGC
Source organism: Licmophora abbreviata (assembly GCA_900291995.1). Lineage (NCBI taxonomy): Eukaryota > Bacillariophyta > Fragilariophyceae > Licmophorales > Licmophoraceae > Licmophora > Licmophora abbreviata. The sequence goes on along the minus strand of OLMU01000715.1, from coordinate 10,699 downwards.
TTTTGGCGATGATCCTTTGACGACAAGCAATGGCGAAGGTTCTAGCACTCCTTCTTGGGGATTTGAAACAACGGCTGACTTCGAAGCTGCTAAAGCTGCAGAAGAGGCAGCGAAGCAGCCAAATGAGGATTACAAGCCAGAAAAGAATCTTTCCGAGACTCTTAAGATGGCTGCTGACAAAGCAGCATCTGTTGGAGTCATTGAGGATGTAACGTAAGTTGCAGAGAAACAAACAGTGTGAGAAAGCCCTACCAGATGTTGCCTCACACACTTTTTCGCCGCTTTCTGATGACAGTGAGGATAACCGTATTCGCAAAGGCAAACGCTTCAAAGAGATTCCATGGTACAACGATGATTTTGGTGGCGACTTTGTCTTCGAAGACGTTGTCGAGGCCCTGACGGTGTACAAGTCTCTCTATGGAGACTTCTCTGGCCTTGAGGACGAAAGCTTTATCGTTCCTACGGCGAATGGAGCTCCGTCGAACATGTTCAGTGACGACGATGACGACGATGAGCCGTTTGACGTAGAGGCCTCCGATAGGGCTGCGGCTGCCATTGCTGCATACGAAGCACAGGGCAAGACAGAAGAGAGTGACGATCGTGTTGTTGCAGAAACTAACCGATTACAGGGCGAGCAAACCGAAGTAGCAGTAGCCGAGAAGTCTCACGTCTCCGCCGACCTTTGGCCAGAGCACTTGGCCGGTATGTCCGTGGGAAATATTGTGCAGCGCATTCGAGACGGTAGTCTCGAAGTAAGGCATCTGCCTGAGCGCAAAGAACAGCTGGATCGACTTGATTTCGACTGGGGCGATGACAAGCTCTTTATCGACGTCCCATTTGAGAAGGCCATGTGTGCCATGTATGCATATTACCTTGTTCGAGGGGACATGTTTGTGTATGAAGATTTTGAGATGCCCGACGAAGATCCGTGGCCTCGGGCTCTAGCAGGTTACGAAGTTGGCAAAGCTGTCCGACGGATTCGCGAGCTGCAGAACTTCTTTGAAGCCTATCATTCAGAGAAAGTAAGTCTTCTCCGTGCGATTGATTTCGTCTGGTTCCCTACGCTGGCGCTTCCACTGGATCCGAACGAAAAGGACATGTCGCCTGAAATGCTAAGGGTGAGCGCGATGGGTCATCCCGACTACGCTAAGATGATCGATATACCCATGGGTCTGCCCGACAAAATCATGGCGGATGGACCCTTCTTTGAAACTGATGATCCCAAGCAATGGTGGAGAACATGGCATAACTGGGAGTATGTAAAAGACTACTGGTACACACAGGGCCGCCGAGACAACGCCTTCGTTTTAAGAGGAATGGGGTATCCTGCGTTGGCAAACGAGCACGAAGCCAAGTACGGACCTGGGATATTTGCTCAAATCAACGCCACAATGAAGGAACTGGAAGAAGATATTGAACAGACGTCGAAACAAGACAAGGAAGCGTACTTGGAGAAGCTGAACTTCTTCCGTGATGAGATGACGGATTGCCGAGACATACAGCCGAAGGAGCGAAAGCAGCTTCTAGAGGACCTTGACATGGCCATGCTCGCTTTGATGACCGACGGCACGGTCAAGTCAGTGAAGAAACGTTCATTCGATGACCTTGAATACACAGAGTCGGAAGATGATTTCCCCGATGTTGAAGAAGAGGAATTTGAAGATGATACGGTTGCAGACGATGGTATTCTGGCGGAGGATTTCGACGAGGAGGAATTGGACGATCTCACTGATGATTTTGACGTCAGTGACGAGCTCGGGCTAACGGATCAGCGTTCGCAGGAGACAGACGACGAAGATGAAGAAAACGGAGATTACTTCTCTCAAGATGAGGATGACGGTGTTGTCGAGAAGGAGAACTTCGTATGACCACAGTAAGAGTAGCTCCGCTAGTAGCTTAAAGAAAATTTCAGTGACTGTAGACCCACCCTAGCGTACCGTGCGAGTGCAGCCGTGCCTACAGGTACAGACTTTGTCTCATCTTCGCCGGGCCGTTGTGCCATCAAAAACACAAGAAAATACTTTGGCACCAACGCAGGTTCAAAACAAGATTGCGTCATGATGACGTCGTCTCCATCTCGTTCTTTGAGAGGACGAGCAAACTTTCTTCACTCTTCTCCCTCACCTCCAGTTCAGATTGCAGTGACGATGAGCGAGGCGAAGTTCAGCAGCGATGGTTTTGATCTCGATGCCGTTGTGGCAGGAGAGAGCGAAAACGTAATCTATGAGCTCGGTGGTGGTGCGACCCCCGTCGCCCCTGTTGAAGAAGAGACAAAAGCAGCCGAAGGCGACACGACCGACCCGCTCGCCGCGTCGGAGGAGTCCAAGGCACAAGGAAATGCATACTTCAAAGAAGGGGCATACCTGGACGCCTACGATATGTATACCGATGCAATTGAAGCTTGTCCGGGTATGAAAGGTGATGAGCTGCTGAAGCTGAAAGAAAAATTTGACGAAGAACAGCGCGAGCTAGCCCTCCAGCGCCACAAAACTGAGGAAGAGGAGCGCCGGAAGCGTGAACGGGCCGGGGAAGAAGTTGAACGGAGAGACAATAACCGAGAACCTATCCCTGACTTTGAGACTCCACCTCATGACCATGGCGAGAAACTGGCTGTATATTATTGCAACAGAGCCGCATGTTTGCTGCATCTGCACCGCTACACTGAAGCCATTGAAGATTGCAACGTGGCCATCCTAGTGCATCCAGTGTATACGAAAGCGTGGGTTCGTCGCTCTACTGCTTACGAAAATACTGAACGAACGGAAGAAGCGCTGGCAGACGCGAAGAAGGCTCTTGAGCTGGACCCTGGAAACGCCAATGTTCGAAAGACAGTCGCAAGACTACAAGAGCTTGAGGACGCGCGAATGGAGGAGTTGAAGGCCGAAACAATGGCAAAGCTGACCGATTTGGGGAACAGCATTCTCGGGAACTTTGGTCTTTCACTCGACAACTTCAATGCCGTAAAGGATCCGAATACGGGCTCATACAGCATCAGTTACGATAACAACAAATAGCTGCTAGCTCTCTAGAGAGTTGCAGCAGCTGTTGTGTTCAACGAGTGGCAAGTTTCACTTGCACAACTCGTATTGGTACTGCGGCGAATAGCTAAGCTCTAGCGCTGGTAACTCCTGCTTAGCTCAAAGTTTAAGATCTATGGGTTTGATGGTAGAAGAAGTATGAGGTTGTGGGGAGGGGAAGTACTCGACGTCCTCACTCCGCTCTGGACGGCTTGGTTTCTCCTTGACCGTCTGTCATAGGCAGAGTGGGGTTGGACGTCGTGGCCGTGGACGTCGGAGCGCGTTCATCGACTATATCGTTCGTATCGCCACCACTCTGGGCGGTTTGCCTTTCGTTTCCTCCACCATTCTGGTGATAGCCGCCGCGTCCTCGTCCTCTGTAGCTATTCCTCCTCCCCCTCTACCGTAACTTCTGCCTCCCCGGCCACCTCGGCCGCCACGGTAGTCGTCATCCACCATCCCGCCACCGTGTCCAGGATACCCACCGGCAGAGGGATAGTGCATACCTCCCATTGGTGGGCCCTGGTAGTACAGGTTACCGCGCATCTGAGTCATGTTCGGCATGCTGCCGGGGACCGGCATCGGTCCTCCGTACACCTGACGATACTGAATCTGCTGCTGTGGGTACATCGGAGGACCATTAGGTCCACGAGGAGGCATCATGCCAGGATAGTATGATCCTTGTGGACCGTAGGGCACAGACACGACCTGCTGCGGCTGTTGGGGTGCCGGTGGAGGACCATCCAGCGCCTGTTGCTGCTGTTGCTCGTCTCCTGACGACTGGGAGCCAGTTCCTTCGTGCTGTTGAGGCGGCGGCGGCGGGATATGCTGAGGTTGCTGCTGAGGTGGCATGCCCATGTGATGCTCCATTCCAGGGTATGGCCCCTGATATCGAACATATGGACCACCCATCATTTGCACCATACCTATTACGACAGGAAAGGAACGGAATCCAGTCAGTTTCGGGCACAAGTTTTGACCTACGCAAATCGTTTGTATTTTCCTGAAATAACGCACCTGGTTGTCCCATCGCCGGGTGCTGCACGTAATGTGGCATGGGTGGCTGGCCGACGGGCATCCCCGTGTTGGGATCCGCAACAGGGGGCTCGGGCTGAGCCGGAGCAGCCCCACCTCCTGGAGTAAAGCTCCTCGCTGTCGGATTGAACGAGAATGACTTTGCATTGGCATTGAGCTTGGTGGAAGCCTTAGCCGATTCTCCTTCTTTCTTCTCGGTCCCTCCGTCTTTCGCAACCGGTGCGGTCTCAATCTGTTCTTTCTGTCCCACTTCCTTGTCACGGGGTACCTTGGATACCTCGGGAGTCACTCGCGCAGCGGGTACTTTTGCACCTCCCTTCGCAGCTTTGTTAGACTTAGAGTCGGTGGATCCTTCCACCTCTTCTTTCGTCTTGTCGGAGGATTTGAGAGGCGAGTCGACCACCTTGCCGCGCCTAGTCTCTTCTTCTTCCGATGCCTTGGCTCCACCAAAGCCAGGAGGTACTGCAGCCCCTGTCTTGGTTGTATCTGCCTTTGCCGCAGCCGCGGCATAATTCATTGTTTTCTTGCTCGCCGATTCGGCAGGCTGTTTCTGCAAGACTCCGGAGTAGCGATCTTCCTCGTCATAATCTACCGCAACAGCTTGACCGCGCTCTTCGGCAATGTGAACATTGGAGCTAACAGTCGTTTCGATTTCTCTCGCAAGCCGCTCGGCTTCCTTAACCTTCTGGTGGTCCATCCCTGACTTGTCAAGAGCAGTCGTGTAAATATTCTCGTCAAAGCCAGCACTGACTTGAAACAGGTCTTCGTTAGCCTTGAACTGGTCCCATTGTCCAATGTCGCCTCGAAGGCCACCTCCTCCGCCCGCAGCCGCGTTGAATCCCTTGCGTCCGCCCTTGTTGTCTTCGCCCAACAAACCCGCGGCTCGGCTGTTGGCACCGGGTGACGTCCACGAGCTGTCCGCCATGACGAGCTCGCGCCGCTTCCCCTCTTGCGTTGGATGGGAGATTTCCGTATCAGTGCGGAAGGGGTCGTTTGCCTTGCCGTGAGACGACGGATTGGGCGTACCCGCGTTGCTAGAGGTATCGAGACGCATACTCTTGACTAGAACAGTGAGCACCTGGTCAGAGGGGAGAAAGAGCGTGCTGCCCATGGGGACAACATCATCGTCGTCACTAGGCGTGATGGACTTGCAGGCCTTGAGCACGTAGACGTTGCGTCGCTCCTTGGGCTGGGACGAGAACGGCGTGAACGTGTGCAAGATTCCTTCCAGGACTGCTCCGTTGGTGCGCGTCACTACAACCTTCTGTCCGACCATCGACAGAGTGAGATGAAGAAAGCGTTCTCGCAAGACGAGCGGAGGTGGGGCAGTAGCAGCGTCGTTGCCGGCCTTGGCGGGGGAACCTGCCATGCCCGGAGGAGGAGCAGGCTTCGTCGGCTGCAACGGACGAGCCCAAGCATTCGCAGGCTTGGATCCGTTGGAAGCGGCTGGCGTCGACCTATCGTGACAGTGCGAGAGCACGAAAGCGGTGAGTAAAACGTAAGGGGGAAACGAAAATGCGCAGATTGCGGCACGTTCCGAACGCGGCGTTCGGAAGCGTTCGAGTCTATGAGAAGGCTCCCATGAAAGCAAGGGAAGGTTAAATCCATTCCAAGAGAAAGAGAACGCCCCTCGCTTGCCGGCCACGGCGCCATCGTCAGCACAGCAGCCGCGACACAGCGAGGACACACTCGTGATCAGTCCAAGCCCTCCGATACTCGCAAGTACTGGATTCTACGTAGAACCTACGGACGACCCGAGAAACGCCCCGTGCAAAAGTGGCTGCGCAGCGTGTCTTACCCTTTCGACTGCGGGAGCGGACGACTCTTCGCTGCGGTGCTCATTCTCGGCGATAAGATCAGTCTTTTGACACTTGCGACAGAATAAACCCAAGGAAGCACAAACGTTCACGTCGCAGTGCAGTGCAACAGAGAACCAACAGCAACGACGAAGCACAGCTGGTGTTGTGCGCTTCAAGAGATCGAGCGAGTGCGGCGCGCGCCCTTGACGGTGACCGAGCTCGGAGCTCGAACGCCAGGCGAGAAAAGTAGCCAGGGGCGCGCCATCGTCTGTACGGCGTAAAACGCGCTCAAAGCCGAAACATCGAAACATCTCGTCCTCGCATGATGCCATGAAAAATAAGCTGGTGATGGGTGATAGGTGATGTGGTTATCATTACAACCCACCACACCCATCTTCAAGATGTCGGTGCCGCATCGGAAGCCCTGGATCCGATATAGAATCGTTTGTTACCTAATCATTGGACCATTAGCTTCGTCGGTAAACGGCCTGGCTCCATTATTGCCTCATCCTGATCTCAGTCCTTTAAGCCGTTCGCCTTTCTCCCGCCAGCGATCGCTGCCTGTTTTGAGATCGTTAGACGAAGCCAGTTGTGACGACTCGGAAGCGGTAAAAACGCAGAAATCCAAGCTTTCACGGGAATTCTTAGAAATTGGAGTACCTGCATTTGTTCAGCTGGCAGCAGAACCTCTCGCAGCCCTTGTAGATACTGCATACCTTGGCCGTCTCTCCCCGGCTGTGCTGGGAGGAGCGGGGGTGGCAATTTCAGCCCAGTACTCGATATCGAAGTTGTACAACGACCCACTTCTTCGAACCAGCATATCTCTGGTGGCCTCTCAAGATGGAAGAGCAAGAAGCGGTGCTCAGGAGAGTGATAATCAAAAGGATCTTTCCGTTGCCGTGAGCTCCGCCTTGTTGTTGGCGTTTTCGGTTGGAGTCATCCAGTTGCTCGTCTACTCTCTGCTTGCCACGGGAATCATTCGTGGTATGGGTCTCACGGTCACATCACCCATGTGGTTTTCAGCTGTGTCCTACTTACGAATCCGGGCCTTGGGTACTCCTGCTGCGACGATATGGCTCGTGACGAACGGAGTCTTCAGGGGCCTCGGTGATACCAAAACACCCCTGGTATACTCGCTCATGTTCACTGCCCTTAACGCCATTTTGGACCCTCTTTTCATATTTACTTTCAAATTCGGTGCCTCTGGAGCTGCTGCAGGAACAGCCCTGGCGCAGTATGTGGCTTTGGTTCCGCTCCTGGCAGCACTGAACCGACGAGTTCATATTGACATTCTTGGACAGCTGGGAGCCTTGCGCAAATCGCTTCAAGAGTATCTCCAAGCCGGTGGTTACGTGCTGGTAAGAACACTGGGCAAAGTCCTAGCATACTCTGTTTGCGCCCGTCAGGCGGCTCTTCTAGGTTCCGTGTCTGCTGCTGCATACAACTTGACGTTTCAGCTCGGATTCGCCACTACGCAGATCTGTGAGTCTGTGGCAGTAGCCGTGCAGACATTGTTGGCGTAAGTCCTATGACAGTTTTGCTCCTGTGCTTGGTATCTTTCTTTTGTTTTCTGACGTCCATATAATTGCTGAACCAACAGTCGTGAACTGGCTGACACTGAAACGCACTCAGAGTTTGTTCGAGCCAAGTCCGTCCGTTACTTGATCAACGGATCGATTCTGACGGGGGCTGCAGTCGCCATGACTCTTTCGCTGACAACTTATCTTCAAAGAGCCTCGATTCTCAGTGGTTTAACTTCCAATCTTGCCGTGAGAGAGGCAGCCAGTGCTGTTTTCCCTGCAGTTCTAGTTACTCAAGTGCTCAAGGGACTAGCGTACCCAATCAATGGGATTGTAATGGCGGGACTTGATTGGAGATTCTCAATGGTTGGAATGTGGGTGGCGAATGTGGTTTGCGTGGGGATGATTCGGGCATTTTCTAGGAGAGGGCCTGTTACTCTAGGAAACATATGGTGGGCGCTTGCTGCTTTTTTTCTTGCGCAAGTGATAACAGGGGTGGCGCGATACCAAAGTAAGACAGGCGTCTGGCATATACTGAAAGGCGAGACTGGAGCAACGGATTAGTCTACCTCCTTATCAATCTACTTGTGCTCTACAATTCTGTGTGGCTGTGGTCTCTTTGCTCGTGGCTTGCTTTTCTCTGGTGGCTTTTTCGGCTTAACGGGGTCGACAAACTCGTAGTCTATGTCATCGTAGTTGATACCCATCCCATCCTTTCGCAGATGCGGCAGAAATATGTCCATCATCTTCTTACCGACGAACTGACATAGATGTTTCTCCACTGTCTGAGTTTCCGTGTGAATTCCAAACACCTTGAAAAACTTCTCTGTCTCCCTAATCTTGCCTAATCCGTATTTCTTTTCTTCCTCGTCAAAATAGGTCTTGTGTTCCATCCCTATGATTCCATTCAGCCTTCGCATCGCCTTCTTACCCGCACCCTGATACAGGTTGGCGTTCTCCCAGAAAAGCTTCACATTCTTTCGCTTAGCCTTGTTTTCCTTAACGGCATACATATGAAAGCAAATAGATCGCTCCATTGCATAAAAGTCGTACCCATAGGAGAATCCGCGCAGACCCATGCTGATCTCCTCGCCTAGTCGGACAAGTTGTGCGTCCGGCAGCAAATGCGAAACTAATCGTCAGGCCAAGAGACACTGGAAACGCGCAACATGGCTTGGCAGCAAAAACCTTACCTTGAAAGACCATCGGAAGGTACTGATCATAAGGAACTTGTGCGACGAAATGACCTCTGGCAAAGCTAAAGCCAGCGGCCCAAAAGGGATGAAGCGTAGGCTGGCCATGTATTTGTGGGGGGCCCTCGGGCTGCTGGCCATGTCGCAAATGTTTGAGGTCTCCTTCTCCTTCATAGTCCGTGACACACATGATAGGTCGGCCGGGATGTATGCCTTCGTGCGTAATGGGGTCGATGCTCTTGATCAGATCTGAAAGATAGGTCGTCAGGACGGCAAGCTCATTCTGGGCTGATTTCCATTGAACGATCAGGTCTTGCTCCCAGTCCTTGACGAACCTGACGTGAGAGTCAACCTGCATGGCGAAGTATTCTCCTCTGTATAAACGATGTCCAAGGTGACGAGCGAAGACCGGCCCGACTCCAAATTTAGCGTTCATATCATAGAAATCCATCAAGTGTCGGTATTTGCAAAGCGCCTGGGAGGGGTCTTCGCTGCATGGATTCTCTGGGTCGCTGCACTTTGGATCACCCGGAGCACGTTGGTCAATGACCGCCACGCGAATGCGCTCCGGGTGTTTCGCACGAAGATAAAGGGACTCAAGCGTTGGTACGCACTCGGGGTCTCGATACGAGGCGACCGATACGTAAATCGTCTCGAGCCCAGCGTAGAAGCTTCCCACATTGGAAGCTTCCCTTGGGGTCATCAGTCGTTCTCCGTAATTTCCAAGATACTCTCTGACTCCACCAGGTCCATAGGCTTCCTTCGAGTCCCAAAATCGAGGGACACTGATGTTGTGAGGGAAATTCTTCGTGGCCCCTTTGTTGTCTGCAAATTCAAGTCCTGGGTGAGCGATTTCCTCCAAGTCATCTCCAACATGGACTGGAAAAGTCTTTTGAAGCTCCTGGATGGCGGTCTCTTTGCTTCCGCTGCCGTTTGAGGACATGGTGTCGATACGCCTCGCCTCCTGTGGCTGCTGCTGTTGCTGATCAAAAAATGTCGGGGCACCTTGCATCGGCGCTGCAGACGGAACTCGCGAGACAGTCCCAACGGTCACGAGGAGGTAAACGATCAGCATTCCTGCCAGCGCTCCCAGCAGCTGCCGATCGACCCTTCTTCTCATTCCCTCTGCTCTACTCATCCTTACTTTCTCAAGGTGCAAATGCTGTTAGGAGTACAAGAATGGCCTTCCGTCACGGTCATCTTGTGCCGTTACGCGTTCGCCATGTCCTTGTGTCTGTTCATCTTTTGTGTCCCACGTCCAACGTCCGCAGTCACGAGTGAGTGACCACGAGCTCTCGAGCTCCAATACAGGGTTTAGCGCGCGAAGACCCGCCGCTGTGTCCACGTCGGTTCTCGAAAGGCGCCGCAGCCGATGACATGGAACAAAGCTTGTTTTGCGTTGCGTTGCGTTGCTGCGCTGCTCCAAGCCCCGTCCATTGTTATTACCTGCTGACTACATGCCAGAGCTACCAGAAGTGGAGAATTTTCGCAGATTGTTGCTTCCACTTGTTTCGAATGAGTCCTTTGTTTCGTTCGAGGTCCATCAGTCGGACAAGCAACCCCCCAAGGTCTTCCTTAGTGCTGCTGACATAGCCGCTCTCGACCAAAACTGCCGCGCCACTGATGTTTTGAGGAAGGGCAAGCAACTCTGTGTTGTTCTTGAGTGCTGCAAGAAACGAGTTCTCGGTCAGAAAAGTGAGTTACTTCAATCCTTTATGTTCTCTACGATTTTACCTTTCTCAATGGACACGCTGCCTTCGTCTACAGGGGTATATCTCTTCCTCCACATGGGAATGACGGGACGCATATCTACTCCCTCGTATGTTCCAGCATTGGAATCGCTTTCGCAGTCTGAACACCCTCCGATGTACACGTGGCTCACGCTCAGGACTCGTACTGCCGAAGCTTCCTTTTCCGACCCACGGAAGTTCGGCTCCGTCGTGTTGTCGACGTCCCTCGCTCAGTTCGACAAACTTGCGCCCGATGCGCTGGACATGAATGCCGATCGACTGAGAAATGGCCTTCTTGGACAAAGCATCGCTATTAAGACCCTCCTCATGGATCAAAAGCGAGTCGTCTCTGGCGTCGGAAACTGGGTAGCCGATGAAGTTCTCTACCAGTCGCGGCTGCATCCA
>OLMU01000712.1:0-15411 GCA_900291995.1 Licmophora abbreviata | reverse complement strand
TTCGCCTAAAACCTGAACCCTCATCACCAAAAAGTATGCCCGACATTCGTCGATTGTGAGCAAAAAGCGATAGGCGACACCTGTGGTAATGCAAGTCAAGGTTCAATCAAACAACCTCTTCATCAGTTGCAGACTTGAAGTCAAGTGACCACTCGAAGCCCATTAGAAGGAAGGCAGCTGAGAAGCGACGCGAGAGTCGCAATGAGCCATCAAAATGTTCCAACCGGAACACGCTCGTCATCCACATTATCGAAGAATGCTCTCTACGCACCACTCTCTGCGTACGATGCTCAGGACGCCCAATCTTACTCATCATCCCGGAAAAAGGTCCCTGCGTCCATTCGGGAGTCATCCCTTGTAGAGTTCTTGCAGTGTGTTAGCGCTGACTTCCACCAGAAAGCAGCGGGATGTCAAGGGAAAAACAATGGCGGACGGCCTCTCGCGCTAAACGAAGTAGACGATCGGATACGACAGAGAGCTCTGACCTTGGTGGGTGGGGGGATAAATTCTAAACCGCCGAAGAGAAAGGAAACAAAATTCAGACTACACCGTACTACAAATAAGGAACGAAAGCGACTATTGCCTGCCCGGAAACTTGCATCCAAGGCACCAGTCGAGGTAAAGACCAAACTTGACAATGAGCGAAATATGGACGGGATTCTGACGAGACTTCATGAGCGATGGCAAAAATACATTCGAGAATTGATTGGGCCGACCCCAGCGGCCTGTCTAGAGAAGGATGCTACCGCTCTTGCTTCGATGTCTTCCCGATTGGCAGGTTGCGAGCTAAGGGGAGGCGTCGTGCACATACGGAAATGTCCGGCGCACAAACAATGGCTCGGAACAGAGGGCATGGTGGTTGACGAGACATACAATACTTGGCATTTTGTAGCATCCTCTGCCCGGCGTAGTAACGTAAAGTCTACAGTTGGGCAGGGAGGACAGAGGGCACTGTCGTTTCCAAAAGAGGGCAAAGTAGTTGTCGTGCCAAAAGCCAACTCGGAACTGGCTTTCCGAGTTGCCATTGACGCAGCCGACGTGGAGTTTGATGGCCCGCAAAGTCTACTGGTTGTTATTGACGGTAACAGCCGACGAAACGCATAGTTCAATATAGAAAAGAACAGATGATAGACAATCCCACAAGTGTGTTGACTATTGAATGACAGGAAATCTAGTACTGATGACCCGCCTCCGCCTTCTTAGCTCCGAGTTCGAAGTGCTTCGTCCGCTTGAGGCAAAGCTGCTTCTTGGTCTTACACTTCTTACATTCGAGACGCAGAACAACCTTACGAGTTGTCTTTGCCTTCTTGTGAAAGACTGGCTTGGTCTGTCCACCGAATCCCATCTGCTTGGAGTCGTAACGTCGCTTTCCCTGTGCAAAGTTGGACGCCTTTCCGGCTTTGTACTGAGTGACCTTGTGGAGCATGTGCTTCTTGCACTTTACTCCTGCACAGTATGTCCTGCGCTCTTTTGGAACGTTCACCATTTTGCTTTTGTAAGAGATCTAGTAATCGACAAGCTAAAAGGCGGGAAACGGCGGCGTGAGAACGAGCTTAAGGGAAAAAGGAGAAAAAAGAAACACCGCCAGATTTAACAAATAGATGTCAACATGATCTGTTTCAATCACAGCATAACATCCATAAAGCCTCTCCGGGCCCCGACAGAACTGGTCGATTACACTGATTCATCGCTCAAGGTAACGGTGTTTAGGACAAGGAACCTGGAAGCCAGCAGACCATGTCACGAAGGTCGCTCGTTCTCCACAGCAGCTTTCGTTCTACTCATTCCTTCCAGCCATTCACATCAACAATCACCTGCAGGGGAGCTCTCCATCCGGAGCATCCCATGAAAATCGACCGGCTTTTGCCATGGCGACACTCACATCGGCAGTCCTCTACAAGCACAATCAATGCAGCAAGGCAGCGGTGAGGAATTTCCCACCGTAGAGAAGGGTACACTTCTACGCTACAAGTAAGGGCTAAACGGTAAATGAATGGAGCGCGGTTATTGGACAGACGTACTCTCGATTAGTCGAACGAGTCAACCAGCGATATGGGCCCGTCAGCCGTCGCCCGACACAAACCATGGCGGAGAACGGTTGACGCTTCACTCTGGTTCCTTCTCGTTTAACAAACGCCCCCCGCACGCCGTGTACAATGCAGGCTACTGCCAAGGCCACGTTGTCTGCCATGGTGGAAGAGCACTTGACGTCGTTGGTGAGAGAGGCGGCATCTGTGAATCGACATTCCAAGCGTGCTCGCTACCACCAAGGCAGCGTCGACGACGGAACTCTACGGAACCGAATTCACGCAGAAGATGTCAACTTGGCACTTCAATGGAGAGGCAGCGAAAAGCTGTACGCTACTAGCATTGTGGTGCCTCCTGGGCCCGGCGAGGATCCAACTACGAAGCCTGTAGACTTGAATGTCTATCTTCGCAGCGAAAACCGCCTCCACCCCCCGTCCGAAGTCGGACTTACATCGCACTGGCTGGCTGTGGATGGGACCCAGCCACCGATTCCACAGAATCCTCCGAAGCGATCCATTCACCGCGTCGAAGAAGACGAAGCAGCCCGGGACCAGGAGTCGACAATCGAAGACGAACTCCGCCGTGGCGTGAGCGTTCGGCAGTTGCTACCTCGCCTCTTGTCAGAAGAGCTTCAGCTATATTTTACTCGTATTACCATTGCCATTGAACGTGGAGGTTCTAGTCCCACAACGAGACAACAGCAGGATGCGGCACTGGGCAGCCTGGCTCGTGATGCGGGCTTGCAAGAATTGTTGCCCTTCTTTGTTCGATATGTCTCTCAACAACTATACCAGCATGTGGACCACCCCGAGCACTGTCGTACCTTGGTCAGAATGATCCGATCGCTTCTTTCCAATACCCATTTGCATCTCGAGTTGCACCTCCATCAGATACTGCCTGCACTTATTACCTGTGTCGTGGCGAAGAAGCTGTCTGCAAGTCGGTTGGACAATCATTGGGCCCTTCGACAAGAAGCATCGCAGACATTGCTCCAGGCCTGCAATCTGTGAGTGTATCGTTGACTTTTGAAGGGTGGACAGATGCATGCGCTTTTGCGAGTACTCTCACATTGAACATTCTGCTTTCCTTTCTTTCTTCGCAGCTTTGGCGACGAGTACTCTACTCTGAAGGCTCGCGTCCTCAAGACGCTATGCGAGGCCGCGGACATTGGAAAGCCCGCCACAACGGCTTATGGCGGTATCGTCGGGGCGTCTCTATTTGGGGTCAAGGCGATTGATGCATTTCTCTTGCCACTAGTAATGCCTTACTGGCAAGCATGGGATGAGAAACTGGAGGGACCCACAAGCGAAGAGGATCGAATTGAAGTCATGCACTGTCAGCAGGCTGTTTTGGTAAGAACTCTAGCTAGAGTAGAAATGGTGTCTCGCCTTCCTCAATTCGTGTCTCACCTTCAGCTAACTCTCGTGGCTGAATCTCAGAATGCTCTTGGGGTCTTCTTGCAGAGAGCCAGTCCCGAGGAAAAAGCATCCCGGATATCGATTGTAGACCTCGAGGAAACATTCGGAGACAAGCTGGTGGTGCTGCAAAACGAACCAAGCGAATATACACATTGCGTAATCTAGAGCTGAGCTCCTTGTGATGTAAACATGTCCTGCAGCTATTGCGATACCTACACCACTTCAGACAATTGTAGCCATATCTCTAATGAACGCAGGAAGTCGCATGGTACGACTAGTTCGACTGAATCGACTCAACAGCATTCATTCAGTTGAGTCTCCCAATGTATCCGTTGAGTCTATTGAGTTAAGCATATACACGAAGACTATCATAAACTCCCCAGCGCATGGACTCGCGGGAACGGCGACACATGAATGACCATTGTGTACAGAAGCATAAGATTGAGTGACCCATGCGCTGGGGAGCGTCGTGTAGGAAGTCAACGTGGCATCTTGGGCAAGTGGCTCTCGAAGCCATGGTCATCTTCACAACGAGAAAGCCCCGCCGGCACGAATGCCAAAGCCGCGCGTTGAGGAGGCAAGCATCTTGAATCTGCTCTTCCTCAGGCTGTTTGTCACTCCTCCCTTCACCGCTTGTATCACTTGTGTAGACTTCTCAGACGACGCTTTGAGTGACTGTGTGGTGTGCGGAAGCTTGTAGTTCCGAAAAAGCGTGATTGACCATGGAAGCCGGCGCCCACGTGTGGTACGACGACCGGGACGGCGAGGATGCGTGGATCTTGGCAGAAGTCGTCAAGAAGACCGACTCGGAGCTCCAGCTCCAGACGGTCGAGAACTCTTCGAAGAAGTTTTCTCGCCCAGTCTCGGTCAGTGACGAAGAAACAGGAGAGATCAAGTACGAAGGCGTCGAACTGGCAAACGCCAAGCTCAGCGCCCAAGAGCGCGCGGCCGGCCGCGACAACGATCTCATCACGCTTCCTCACTTGCACGAGCCTGCTCTTCTACACGCCATCACGGAGCGTTTCTTCGACGGAACCATCTATACATGGACAGGGCCCGTCCTCATTGCAGTCAATCCCTTTCAGCGGCTTCCACTATATACAAACGTAAGTCGCTCGCGGTGTCACCACGCACCAGAGCAGTCGTCGTAGTGGCACCAGGCACGGAGCCCCGTGGCGAACCTCCAGCTCACTTTCTCTATCTCATTCTTTTCACTTTCAAAAGGACATTCTGGAAAAGTACCGGCGCGAGGGACTCCTGCGCTCGCAAGGCATGGGAGATACCAAGTCGGCCCTGGGCCCTCACGTCTACGCCATTGCCGACCGCTCGTACCGGCAAATGATGTCCGACGAGCGCAAGTCACAGTCTATTCTCATCTCCGGGGAAAGTGGTGCTGGAAAGACTGAGTCGACCAAGATTGTTATGCTGTACCTTACAACGCTGGGAGCGGGAAGCACCGTCATGGAGCACGGCCACCACGATGGCGGAAATCTCTCCATTATGGACCGCGTTCTGCAGTCCAACCCTGTTTTAGAGGCATTCGGCAACGCTCGCACTCTCCGAAACGATAACTCGTCGCGTTTCGGAAAGTTCATCGAGCTTGGATTCAGCCGTAGCGGTCACCTTATGGGAGCCAAGGTCCAGACCTATTTGCTCGAAAAGGTCCGTCTTGCTTTTCATGCGTCTGGAGAGCGAAACTACCACATCTTCTACCAGCTGCTCCGAGGAGCATCCGAGGACGACAAGAAGAAATACCGACTGCATGATGGCGCCACTCAGGGTCTCGAGTTACCGAACTACTTCCACTACACCGGACAAGGCGGGGCTCCTCATCTACGGGAGTTCACAGACGAGGATGGACTCAAATACACGCTGAAGGCTATGAAGGGCTTGGGCTGGTCAGAAGACACGATGGACAAGGTCATGTGTATTATTGCTGGTCTACTGCATCTCGGCCAGATCGCGTTTGACACGCAGGAAAATGACAGCGGACAGGATATCGCGGTAGTGACGGAAGAACGTGTACTGAAGGATTCTGCCGAACTTCTTGGAGTCAACGTGGACAAACTCAAGACGGCCTTAACAGAGAGGATTATTGTGGCTAGAGGACAGAAAATCGTGACTCAGTTGCCACCGGAGAAGGCCGTGGATGCGCGAGATGCCCTTTCCAAGACGGTGTACGGAGCGCTTTTCTTGTGGGTAGTCGACCAGGTCAACCAGAGTATTTGCTGGGAGAACGACTCCGACATCAAATCCTCTTGTGGAGTTCTGGATATTTTTGGCTTCGAATGCTTTGCAACGAACTCGTTCGAGCAGCTGTGTATCAACTACACGAACGAGGCTTTGCAGCAGCAGTTCAACAAGTTCATTTTCAAGATGGAGCAGGCCGAGTACGAACGCGAGAACATCGAGTGGGCGTTTATTGAGTTCCCGGACAACCAAGATTGCCTCGATACGATTCAACAGAACAAGACTGGCATTATTGCCATGCTGGACGACGAATGTCGGTTGCCGAGAGGTAGCGACAAGAATTTTGCGAACCGAATGTACGATCGCTTCCTCCCAGACACGCACCAAGTCGAGTCTGCGAACACCCGCTTCAGCGCTAGCTTCGTGCAGAAATCGAAATATATCTTCTGCGTTCGTCACTTCGCGGGCGTCGTGGAATACAGCGCGGAAACGGGATTCATGGAGAAGAATAAGGACGAGATCCCGTTGACTGCACAGACTCTATTCGAGACCGCTCCAAGCCAGCTCATCAAAGACACTTACGAGATCCAAAAGCGCGAGTCACAGGAGCGTTCACCCGACTCATCGTCGAAGCCTGGGGCAGCGAAGTCCAAGACTGTTGGACAGCAGTTCAAGGAACAGCTTTCGAGTCTGATTGAGAACGTCGGAAAGACTGATCCGCACTATATCCGCTGTCTGAAACCAAACGACTCTGCGAAGCCGATGATGTTGACACGAAAACGTCTCACCGAGCAGCTGCGATATGGAGGTGTGCTTGAGGCAGTTCGTGTGGCTCGAATGGGATATCCAGTTCGGCTCACCCACACGGCGTTCTTCCAGAGATATCGAATGCTGCTTCCGTCGACCCCAGACGAGAAACTGCCATGGAGTATGGAGGGTCACGAACCCCAGATGCTGTGCGTGAAGCTTGTTGAGATTAATCTCGAGGAAGGCGCCGTCAAGAAGGCTGCTGGAGGAGGTGGAAAGCTCGACCCGAACGAAGAAGGAATCAGCAGATCCGAAAAAATTCGCCGAATGCAGCACCAGCCGAAGCCTATCACCTTCCCTCGCACTGATGTCCAACTTGGTCTCACGAAAGTGTTCATGAGGAAGCCACCTCATGATGCTCTGGAAGCCCACCGAGTTTTCCACCAGAATGGCGCAGCGACGATTATCCAGAGTGCAATGCGTGGCCTGGAGGAAAGAAAGCGATTTCTCGTGCTTTGCAACGCCGCACTCATTGCCCAGAGATTCTATCGCGGGTGCAAGGGCCGAGAAAGGTACGTTTCTATCACTTCAGGTAATTCCCAATTATTTCGCAAACGCAACAGTTGTCTTACTTGTTACTCCAATCGACGCGTGCAGTTGGTGGAAATTGCGCAAGGCCATGGCTGGACAGCTTCTCACGAACACCTTCAGGATGCAGATCGCCCGTCGAACCTACGTGCGAGGCAAGAAAGGGACCGTCCAGTACCAGGCGTTGTACCGCGGCCATACGACCCGTCGACTCTTGGCGGCCATCAAAATCCAGAAATTCATCCGAATGCGAAAGCAACGCACGATCTATGGAAAGCTCAAGTCGGCAACGGTTGCTCTCCAGTGTACTCTTCGTGTGCGGGTGGCGTGCAGCGTTCTTGCTGAACTGAAGCGAGAGCAAAAAGACGTTGGAAAGTTGAAGCAGAACAACGAAAAGCTGAAATCCGAAATGGCTAGTCTGAAAGCCATGCTTGCAGCTCAGGCTCAGAACGACGCTTCGAATCTCGCGAACGAGAAAGAAATGGAAGCCAAGCAGGCTGAAATCCGCAGATTGGAGAAGCGTGTTGCCGAGCTGGAAGAACAGCTGGGACGCGAGAAGGCTCTTGTTCGGAAGCTCGAGGAAGACTTTGCGAAGCAGAAGGAGCAAGCGGCAGCTGAGAAGCAGCATGTCCACCATCTGGGGCAGGCAAAGGCTCATAGACGCCACCCCACTCCTCCTTCCCCACAGCAACTACACAGGCACCGGACGTCATCTGACGGCGAGAGCGTGACCTCGAACGGAGTCCAAATGCGTACTGTGGCGGAGGACTACGCTAGCCCGGAGGTGCTTGAGGCTCACAAGCAGAAGGTCAAACGACTCGAAGAGGAGCTCGCAGCGGAACGGAAACATCGCCTTGAGGCTGATGGAGAGATTATCAAGCTTCGGGCTTCTTTCAGCGGTGTGCAACTGGATGATGCAGATGTGGATGCCCTTCTACCAGACACGCTCAAGCGCGCTAAGTCCAGTGATAGCGGAGTTATTCCCGAGGGAGATGAGGGCGAAGAAACAGAAAGCGAGGGCGATCCCAGGTACGTCATGTTTCAGCGTGGTTCTCGTTTCTATTTTTTGTATTGGCTGTTTCCGGAAAACCGTTTTCCGCATTCGCTTCGTTGATAGCGAGGTAGAAGTTGTAAATCGTTGCGAGCAGTCAGTCTGTCGAAATGGCCCGGTCTTAATTTCCGAGGAAACAGTGCTCAAAATTTTCTCTGACTATGCAATACTTCTTCAGGGAGATCTGTTTGATTTTCGCTCCTTTGGCGATCATCGTTTTCTGTTTCATGTTTTTGCTTCGACGTCGATCTACTGCTCGCATGACTGTGCTTGTGCTGGAGACCTTTGCTGAGTTGCGGGAAGACAGCACCGCGTGGGAATCATGTGATTTTCTGGATGATACGCTCCCTGGTTGCGGACAAGCCCGTGGTGATTTTTTCGTTTAGACACCAGACACCAAGCTTTCGACATGATGCCGACTTTTTCCATTTTCGACCGGATAATTAGACTTACAAGCTTTGCTTTGCGATCTGGCGTCGTGTTGTGTCCATTGTAGACAACCGTCATCACAGGATGTTGCGCCTGAAGTCACTGGTACCGAAGAGGACATGGAGGCGAAGCACGCGGAGGAAGAGGACCTAAAGAAGATAAAGGAGGAATCTGTGACCAGGGAAGTCGTGACGGCCCTCAACAAGCTTGGCATAGATGAGGCTAAGGACAACAGAATTTTTGCAGAAGAAGAAAAGAAACTTGACAAGCAGCAAAACAGACCGTTCCTCCTGAAGTCCCCCAGCGAGTATCTCCCCATGATCCGACGTGGTTTTGCGGCGGGACAGCACGAAGAGAAAACAGAAGAATCTGTTGTTTCTGTTGGCTGGAAGGTCGAAGTTACAAATAGGAAGGATCGCGAGGAGGCTCTGAGAGATGAAGTCCATCGCTTCGAAGTGAAGTTGAAGAACTTTAACTCTTTCCTCGAAGAAGGGGTAGACGTGACCATGTGGCAGCTGAACCGGAGTGCAGAGCTTGGCACGGAAGAAAAAGACGAGTTTGCCATGAAATCGAGTCCAGTCACCGTCAAGCTGCACCGACGGAGCGACAAGTACGTGCAAGCAGTGCTGGCCTTTAGCTCTCGTGGAGGATACCTTAGCAAGGCGATCGGACGTCATCGTGACAAGGCAGCCCTCGACCCGCTTTCTCTATATGACATCCTCGAAGTGAAAGCGGGATGCTCCGGGATTGATACGTCACAGCTGCCATCGACAGGAAGGAGCAAGGGCAAGAAAGGTGAAAACAATCAGAGCAGCTTGTTCCTCACGATCAAGGCTACCCCCTCTCCTGTCGCATCTCATCGATCATACATTTTCAAATTCAAGTCGAGGTCCGCGCGAAACGACATGATGAATGGCCTTCGAGGAATCCTGGCAGACATGCAGATTAATGAAGGAGTGGTCATTTCCGCGCTCCACTCCTACGAGTCGGATACCGAAGAAGAAGACGTTCTCGTTCCGCTTGCTGAAGTTCACAATGCCATTAACAGAGAGCGGGAAGCGTACGATCGCCTTCTCCTCCTTTTGCTTCAAGGAGGTGAAGATCTGAAGGAGAAGGAGGACGAACTGCTCGGTCTCCGCGGGAAGCTTGAGCACATTGTGGAGGAATCAGCTGAGAAGGACCGCGTCCAGGCGAATGATTCGAAATTGATTATGCAGCTCAGCAAGAAACTCGAAACTCTTCTCATGGACAACGAGGACCTTAGAGACCAGAACGATCGCCTCAACTCAAGGCTCATTGCCGTCGAATGCGAGAAAATGAACATGATGAACGGATGAGACCTTTAAAAATAACTAGAATTCTTCACAGCGTTTCATCCATCCGCCGCTTTATAAAAAGACGGGCCAACATGGAAGCTAGCAAAAGTGCAACGGGAAAAAGGTGCAGATTGCTCATCCGGATTAGAGTAGAAAAATCGCACCAAACGTTTGGAGTCGCACGGCATCGCTCCTCCACTTTCGTACAGGTACTCTCGCAGCCGTAGTTTGCCAAATGCTGCGCCAAGTTTGTGTCCTTCGCTTCTATCGTGCCAAGATAGTGTCTTGCAAACTTGCGGGTCCAATATTGATCTGGAGTGAGCCAAGTGCCTAAAGAAGTTGTGATGTTTGTAATTTGAGCCCCAGGAACTCCCCGATTCCATTCAGAGTCGATCCGAGTGAAGTCATAGTGATAGAGCTTGGCTCGCAGCTTCTTTAGCTTACGTGTGCCCATCAGCTGGTCGTCTTCCAGCAAGTTGTTCACTGGCTCACAACCGTCAAGAAGTTTCCTAACAAGATTGATGAACCACAAATTCTGCTGCGCACTGCCCAAGGCTGCGAACCACATTTGCCAATCCAATCTGTCAATGATGACCGTACAGGGTGAGTCGTTGAGGAGACAAGGTGCTCGAAACATGAACACGCTGCAAAGTAGTAGGAGATCTTACCGTGGCTGATGAGGAGCTACTTGCCGAGGCATTGTTCTAGTGTCGCCCGGTTTCCATCGGAAGGTCAATTCAAGCCAATTTTCCTCTTCTGCAACACCGCCACTCCCTTCAAAGACTCCCTCCAGAATAATTTCTGGTCGCTCCACTACCGATGGCGGCTGTCCGGCCCAACCCTCGATCCCTCGTGGCGCACTTCCCACCCCAGTCATTCTCCGAAATAGTCCATACCCATTTGCCAGCCGATAGGGACGGGCAAAGTGCATCCATAGCGGAGTAAAGAGTCTAGTAGATCCCCAAAACCCATTTTGTCCGAGAACCGGCGTCATGGAGCACATTGGAATAGCCATTACCCCAATGACGAGGATGCAGACAATCACATGAACAAACGATAGTGCCTTCTGCGTGCCACTGGACCTCGAAAGCCTAGACGCGTAGGTCCAGACAACAAGTGCCATGGACATTACCACCATGACTGGAATGGTCCACTCTGACAGCGCCTCGCAATCCCTCTTTGTCAACAAAAGTGATATGTGAAGATCCTTCCACCACGTCTCGGCGGGAGGCACCATTCGAATGTCAAACATCCGCTGCATAGAGCAGGCCGAGAAGACCAAAAAAGCCGTCTTTTGAAAATTGTCGAGTTGACTCGTTGTAAGGTATTGACTCCACGCAAAGAGCAGTTCGTCGTCACGTTGCATACAGGGCAAGCAGAGCGCGACGGTGAGTAAATTGAAGAAATTGTAATTTCCCGTGAGCATGATACTGACTTGCAGAACAATCTGCCAACAAGCCGCAGTTCTTCGAATAAAAGTCGATGGTACCAAAAGCAAGAAGGCCAATGGAATTTCGATCCACAGCGTAGCTGCGACCGAGAGTCTCAGGAAGAAGGGATGGAGCTGATGAGCGTACCATGCGAGAGGACCAGGCAGACACTGAGTCGCAAAGTGATACTCCAAGGCAGTCAAGTTGACCCATGTTGGACAGTCCGCTTGAATCTTGACGACGCCACTCATGAACATGAGCTTAAAAAGTAGAAAACGAAGAGGCCAGATGCCTGCATGACTCGGTCCATCCAACGATGGTCGCAAGCGCGTCCACGGAGCATAGCACAGCGCAACGACAGCTCCCGTTTCCAATAGCAGCGTGTCCCACTGAAAGCTATAAAAAACGCCACCGGCTCTCGTCAAGAGACTATAGATACTCGTCAGGACAAGCACGAGCACTCCATGCTGGACCCACCCGCTGGCAAGAATGCATGCCAGGATCATTCCCACAAAGGCACCCAGCTCGCAGAAGGAATCGGCATCGATGCGACCCGTCTGTAGGAGGTTCCGGTGAAGCGAAGGAGCCACATGAGGCAGCAGTCGCGTGGCTGGCTCGATGCCAGACGAGGAAATGAGTCCAGGAAAAGTGGTGTAATAAGACCAGAATGCCACGAGGAACGTCCATCCGATGCACGACAAGAAGATCGGACGTAGAGTGATGTGGTTTTGTCTGTTCTCGAGATGCTGAGCGATCTGCACCGAGGATGTCATGATTCTGTCATCGTCGTCGTCTTTCATCATTGTTCCAGAGTTCAAAATTCAGTGCTCTCGACTATCCAATAGCTCGATGACGACGACGATGAAAGCGCCACAAGACAGGCTCAAGGCGCCCCATTCACCTCATCCATGACCTCATCATGTTCCCATGGTCGCGTCGTGAGAAAACTCCGCGCGGCGTGCGTCTCGCGTTGTGTGAGAAGTGAGAATGGCGCGACGGAATCAGGAATTCTACCGTTTGGACCGTCACTACTGAGTCTCCACGTACGATTCTACGTGGAATTCAAACTCGAGCGTGCCGTTGTGATGCGCCAGTTTCTCGTTGGTTCCACCATGATGGCATCCTTGCTCGAGTCCTCTGCCGCCGTCTCCACCATGTCTTCCTCTATGCTCGACTCTCACCAGCCAGGCTTCACTTCGTCGTTCCTCTCGACGCTTCGTACGACTCGTGCTCAAGTCGATGCGTACGTCGAGACGCAAATGGAGGCGGCCGACGCTGCCGCGATTGCCTACGAGACTCGTCTTCGACACGAACAGAAGGCCATTGACGAGCAAGTCTCCAGTCTTTTGAACGTTCAGTCCGAACGGGGACTCAACACTGTACACGCAGAACACAAGGAACAAAACAAAGATGAAGGCGGCGGTCTGGCCAAGCGTCGTCAAGAACTCACGCAAAAGGAACAGGGTCTCAAGCAGGAAATTGACAAGCTTCAAGACAAGCAAGTCGAACGGGAGAAGCAATCCCAGGGTACGAAAGACATTCCAGTGGAAGTCTTCGCAGTTTTAGATTCTATGAGGTCATCTTACACTGTTCTCTCTCTATTTGCTCCCGCCAGAACTTGAAAAGGAGGAAAAGAAGCATCAAGCTCGGGCTCAAGAGATCCTGGAGATGAAGCAGAAAGTCGAAGAAGCCAAAACAACAACCATTGATGACTTGACTCGAGGCGTGGTCAACTACAACTGTTTGGGACTTGATTTTGAAAAGGCAGAAGACAACAGTCTGCGGTAAGTCGCTCTGAGGAACGACTGCACTCATATCTAGTCGTTTTATCATACTGACTGTGACTTCGCTCCACAGATTTGCATTCACAAACTTGGATGCCGGTGAGCCCCAGCGGCGGTTTTCTTTCGTTCTAAATGTCAACTCTGAGGAAATGTACGAAGTTCTAGACTGTGACCCGAGTCTTCCTCAAACTGTCCTTGTCAAATTGGCGGATGAACTCAACGAGGCGGACAGCTTATCTCTCTTTGTTCGTGGCATGCGTAAGTTCCATCGGCTGGTTGGTATTGTCCAGCAGTAAGAGTATGATAGCTCCGCCGTACACTCATCGTCGTCCTTCTTTTCGTTTGTCATTCATTGCAGGCAATGCTTTTGCAAACACTCTTTAGTTGATTGTGACGAATGTCTCTACTATGGCGACAGGCAAGAACCCGGAATGACAGCAGCATCGGACTGAAAGTCGCGACGAGCGCATGCATACACACCCTTAGAATAATCTATTGATTGATCAAAGAGCGAAATGGTTTGCGATATCTATTACTCGAGAACTACGAATCTGGCTACCAGGTGTAGAGACTAAAGCAGAAGACATCGTTTCAGCAGCTCAGTTCTCGAGATGTGTGACGACTACCATGGCCTTAGTCGAAGGAGTCGGGTTTCTCAGAGTGTGATGGACGGCGCCGTCTGCGCGAACCACAAACCGCAACACTCTGACTGACTTGATGCCGATGAACGGTATCTGACCACCTCCCTGAAGACTATACTGTCGATTGTCTGTTAACCGACCGTCTTACGCCAACTGATCTTTACCACAACCCAGGGCTCCAGGGGCTGTTCGGAATTAAATCGAAATAATGAGAGCGCAACTCTTTCTGCCATCTCGGCTGTTCCAGATACATGGCGCCTTCCGTCCTTTTGCGGAATCTCTAGAGACAGCAACCCCACTCGCTTTCCTACAGCAACAGTCCTACCATGCTTCTCCCATTTTGGCTGGGGCGAGTCATCGTAAACCAAACGCCCAAGAGCGCCGAAATCGCCGCCGAAGACGTGAATCTGATGCTCGCAAAAAGGAAAAGAAAGAAAAATCATTGGGAAGTAACGCGTCTTGGATTTTACGTCAATGGGATGGTAAGGAGTCCCATGGCTCACCAGGCAGAAAGTCAAAAAGAGAATCGAAACGGATTTCTAGTTTGTGGAGTAGGCAGACTGATACGCAACAAATCCCGCTCGCGGTGGCGCAGGCATTGCAGGATGATCCTACTTACTTTTTGGGAGAGGAAGGGTTGGCACTCAACTGGACAGCTCCAAGTGTATCAATTAGTGAAAGTCCAGACGTCAAGAAAGCAGCAGATAGTCTGACATGGTGCTGAAACGTCATAGCCGACGCGTGGGATTTGAGGCTATGGCAACAGTATTTCTTTGGATTTGTGCTGAAATGGCCGCAACCGATGGAAGCTTCTCATCCTGCAGCTGTTTGCACGAGAGAAGAGTCACCGATGAGGGAGCAGATCAGCTAGATTTCTGTAAGTTCCACTGTACTATTGCAGATTGCTCGAGTACCATAGCCAGCTTTTACTACCGGTACTCTCCTCTCCGGCGAGAGAGAGGAGAGCAAGAGCAAGCTGCTGTCTCTAGCTAAACCTAGTGGTAATCGTTGAATATCCAATCAGTCGTTGATCGTCCGTAATCTCTCTTGAGTACTGCAGTTCCTCTTAATTAGAGAGAAGGAACTAGGGCAACGAATTGGTCTCGTTCCTAGCGCACTATAGCTCTTGTCTAACGTTACCGATGGGAACTGGTCGGGCGCTAGCTGTTGTCCTTGTGGGACCGGTCGACAGATCGACAGACCGAAGGCGCATTCGTCAGACGGAATCCGGAACTTCAAAGCATCGGCGAACGCTACGTAGATTCTACGTAGAGTGTTCTACCAAGAAAGATCTAGAAACCCGCCGATCCATTCTCGCGAAAGGAGTTCTATCAGACTTGACCATGGCGAGCAGACTGCGCCTAGTAGTGAGTTTTTTCTATCCTTTATGGACTCGTTAGTGTGATTTATGCATGGGGAAGTGTTCTGAGAAGAATTAATTGCTCAGCGGTTGCCAGAATGTCTCCATCGTCTTCGCCGCTGCTTCGCCTGTGTGCGTCAACCCTGCTGATCCTGGAGATTCCATGTATTTCTGATTTGCTAGTTTGTCGCTCGCCCAAAATTCATGTTGAAGGAATCTTGAACTCACAAGCCTTTACTTCCCTTGTTGCAGTTGAACCAGCACCGCCATGGCGCTGTGGCGGCGGCCGCCGCCACTGTTGCTGCCTCTACCGCCGCAGTAACCTTCCTTTCGGAAGATGTGGTGCATCCTGCCACTCTCCCCTGGGAACACTTGGGCTTCTTTTCGTCCTATGACTGTGCCTCGTTGCGTCGCGGCTTCCAAGTCTAC
>OLMU01000710.1:0-14574 GCA_900291995.1 Licmophora abbreviata | reverse complement strand
CTCGGAGTAGGAACCAAGCCGACTCTGACTCCCGAGTGCACGAATGAATGAATGAATCGAATCAAATCTCCGAGTTTGGCGGGACGCACCACAGGGCACAGGGCACCACAGCAAAAGTCGAGAATAGAATACCAGGTACCGCCGACACTGACATGTCGTCGTTGGGCGATGATAATCCATACGAGAAGGATGAGTATCTCCACATGTACTTGGATCTGCACTGTAGAACTCTTGACATCACGACTGGTAGAAAGAAAGTCGTCGCCCCCATGATGGCCCATGAGCACGCCCCGACACATGCGTACGGATTCCCGCAGCGCGTGGCGCAGCTCTTGACCCAACTCAAGCCACAAGGGTGGGGATACGCTTTGGACTTGGGATGCGCCGTGGGAGGGACGGCGTTTGAGCTCGCCAAGTCGTTCCAGAACGTGGATGCGTTGGATGCAAGTGAATCATTCATTGCAGCCGCAAAACGATTGAGAGAGGGAGAGTCAATACCCTTCCCTATTCGCGTCGAAGGGGACATTTACGAACAGCTAGTGGCCACAAACCATGTCGATGATCCGGATGTCTGTCAGCGAGTGTCCTTTTTCGTAGGAGACGCCTGTTATCTTGAGGATACACTGCCAGATAGGAAAAGATTGTACGATGGAGTCGTCATGGCAAACTTGCTGTGTCGTCTGCCGGATCCAATGGCCTGCTTGGATGGCGTGACGTCCCGTGTACGACAAGGTGGTGTCGTGTTGCTTGTCACGCCATTCTCGTGGTTAGAGGAATACACTCCGAAAGACAAGTGGATTGGTGGGTCTGACGACCAAAGCAGTGTGGATGCTCTTGAGCAACTCATGCTGGTACGTGGATTTCACAAGATTCATGACGAAGAAATGCCATTAGTGATTCGGGAGCATAGGCGAAAGTATCAATACATCATTAGCAAGGCTACAGGGTGGCGCAAGGTGTCATCAAAAGGACGAGCCGTCTAGCAGTGGCAGCATTCAAGCAAACAGAATGCAAACGGTCGCGTCTTCGCTGTCTTCGTCGCTAGCAATGGAGTCGATCCGTCGACCCTCCTTGTACTTGGCTGGAGTGCTGGATGGAGCAGGCTTGGCAGCTTTCGCTCTGACAGCAGATTGTTCCGTAGATCGATTTTCCTTCTTGTGTCGCTTCTCGTACCACGCTCGAAGAGACGACTGTCGCCTGTTCGCGGTTCTACCATAGCAGTACATCTCAATTGGATCTGGTAAGATTGTTGGCGGAGGCTTACAACGTTCTCTTGGCTGAGTTGTACGTTGATGTTGGACAAAGTGATTGGAAGTGTTCTTACGCCAGTAGGGATATGTGTCTGCTCGTGGCTTGTCTGCACCCGTGCTGCTCCGTGACTTGCGGGGTTTCTCCCCTGAGAATAGCGTCTTTAGTTCATAATCTAACGTCGAGAAGAGAAACGACGGATCAGATGGACTAAGGGTGTCATTCGTAGGTTGTACAAGAGCTGACGGGTCAGTAGCCCACTCCCCGAGGCTGTTGCCGCTGTCGCTCAAACTCGAGAAGCTTGGGAAGCTCGTGTCGCTATTTCTGTGACCGGCACTTTCGACGACAAGTGAACCATCAACGCGTTCTTCCAACTGATCCGACATTCTTCTTCCATTACTATGATGGAAACGACCTCGATGGGAACGAGGGAAGCCGCCATGTGGGTCGTCCACGAAAATGAAACCGATGACTAGGAACGAAACTCTTGTCACGCGGGAGTTGTCATTTGAAAATTATGACGTCTGGCCTGCGTACTCGCCTTCCTTTCTCCACGGAAAACCCGGATGTGACGTAAAAAGAGCGCGCGCTGAGAGATCGCGATGAGGGTCAGCGGAACAAGGGGCGCGGCGCCATGACAGTCCCGAGTTGAGATTCGTTTCGCTCTCCTAGTCTACCGACCGCATCTTCCTGAAGCTCTCCTATCTTCCATGACAGACTCGACTGACTTCCCGGAACCGTCGACCGCTCCAGCTACCCGAGAAGAGTCGGTGAGCTCGGACGCGTTTTTTGAAGATTACGAGGACGACCCGGAGGACTTCGTTGCCACAGGCAAAGCTGGCGGCGGCAGTCGAGGGACGGGGCGCGGGAACCAGAAAGGCAGCAACAAGGGAAAGAACGATAGTGGTTCGGTCTACTCCTCCAAGCATACGCGAGCGAGAGAGGCACAGCAAGCCAGTCGGACTAAACCTCAGCAGCCCGCGAGCAAGGAGAAATGAAGAAGTTAGCAAGATGCAGGATAATGTTGTGAGGAGGGCTCATTCGTAACCAGTGTGATTTGGTCACACCGTGACGAGGAGATTGGAATGTCAATTTGGCTACCTGGTACCGGTACGGATGAGCAGCAAGGTTTCCGTTTGTTTACTGATGATTTCCACTGTCAAAGTCGGATCCCTTTCCTCGCAGGAATGAAATCAAGTCACTTTATTCAAGGTTGATATCCTGTCGCAAAGTGTATCACAAGAGGTCGCAATTGTAACATCATGTGATCATGTGTAATGATGAAGAAGCAAGAGACCGTGGTGATTGAGGAGATAGTAGATATTGTACTACTTCCACTAGGTCTAGAGTAATAAGGCTCGGGTTATAATCTAAACTAAAATCTAAAATGACATAATCGAATCATTCGGTTCAAATGGACTCACTCGACTGGAACTGAGCGAGCGATTGCTACGTCGACGCGCGAAACCATCACAAATCGCGCGATTACTTCCTCTTCATGATCGCATCACATGATCACAAACGCCCATCATCAGTGGAACGAAAACCATGCCTTCGTTTGCCGCTTCTGCCCTTGGGGTGCTTCTTCTGAGCGCTTCTGCGTTTCACGACGTTGATGCATTCGCAGGATTGAGCCGTCTTTCTGTTTCTTCTTCTCTCAAGATGGTAAGCGACGTCTCAGAAAATTCAGTGTTCCAGCTGGAATCGGATTTCAAATTATTGAAATGAGAGATTCCGTTCCAGAATCTTTTTTGGATTCCTTTGCAGTACTGCTCGCGTCTTGACGTTTACATGACAGAAGGAATCCCACATTTCAAGTTGAAGTTTGCTTCGAAGGTTGTCACAAAAGCTTTGCACCTTCCTGGTTGTATGCATCGACCATGTTGGCACACATCGCTTCGTGGGAGGCAACTCGTGGCAGAGCAGACCAACGCATCCCACAGCAGGCAGGGTGAACGCTATCGAACGCGCCTGACTGACTCCTCGTTTCTGTTTCCGCCCTTCCTTTCAGTCCTCGTCGACGTATCCTTCGGTCGCATCGGATATTCTGTGGACTCCGAGCATCAAGTCAGGAGACCGTGATGAGAAACTCGGCTCGTTGGGCAAGTACTGCGAGAATTTGTACGAGGTGACACGACGCAAGACCCGTACGGTCGAATGTGGACCCATCAAGTTTGGCTCGGAACATCCCATTGTGCGACAGACCATGGCAACAACCAACACGGCCGATGTCGATGCCACTATCGAACAGGTCATTCGATGTGCCGACGAAGGCTTTGATTTGGTTCGTATTACTGTACAGGGTCGGAGGGAAGCGAATGCTGCTATGGCGATTCGAGAAGGCTTGTTCAAGAAGGGGTATGACATCCCTCTCTGTGCTGATATGCATTTTCAGCCCAAAGTGGCCATGATGGTCGCCGAAGCCGTGGAAAAGATTCGCATCAACCCTGGAAATTTCGCGGATGGACGCAAGGATTTCGAGGAGAAAGTCTACGAAAGTGAGGAAGATTATGCCGAAGAACGTGAATACCTTGTCGAGGCCATGCTGCCATTGGTTGAGAGGTGCAAGGACCTGAACCGCTGTATGAGGATTGGAACCAACCATGGGTCTCTTTCCTCTCGTGTGTTGAGCTTTTACGGAGATACGCCGCGTGGTATGGTGGAATCGGCGATTGAGTTTGCCGACATATGTCGAAGCCAGGACTTCCACAACTTTGTCTTTTCCATGAAGGCGAGCAACCCCTTGGTCATGGTTCAGAGTTACCGATTGCTGGCAGCTGAACAGTACCGTCTCGGTTGGGACTACCCGCTTCACTTGGGAGTCACAGAAGCTGGAGAAGGAGAGGATGGTCGTATGAAGTCAGCCATTGGTATTGGAACTTTGCTGGCGGATGGTTTGGGCGATACGGTTCGTGTCTCATTGACCGAGGACCCTGAGTTTGAGTATGCCCCTTGCAATCGCCTTGCGGAGATTGCGGAATCCCGTTTGGCTGCCAACAATCCGGAGGCCAAGGCGCGCCAGAACAAGGTCACGCCCTATGTGGATACACGTGACATCACCTCCTTTGCTCGACGACATGGAGCTCTGCCGGAACAAAAGGAAGACGACAAGGTGGACGCTCGAGGCTTCTTGCACCGCGATGGCTCCGTCCTGCAAGCTGTCGGGCCAGAGATGTTCTCGAAAGAGAATGCTCAGTATTTGTACAAGGAACTTGGGTGTAAGACTGCTGTGGGCATGCCTTTCAAGGATGTGGCCACTACCGATTCGATTTTGATGCGCCAGATCCCTCCCTCTTCCGACACAGAAGCCAGAACAGCGATTCGACGATTGATCGAGGTCAGCATGGGCGTCGTGGTTCCTGTGGAGGAGCTCGAGAAAGATCCTCTACCAAATGCTATTGCTTTGATGGATCTCAACGACGCGGTGGAACGCGAGGGAAAGGTAGGTCTCTGTTGAGTGACGTCGCAAGTGACTCGTTTTCCATGTTCTTCTCTGAACCTTTCGACTCTCTCCCTATCGCAGCTTCCAGAGGGGGCATCCGTCTGGCAGTGACCATCGATGGCAGCGAAGATGAGGATACATTGGTAAAGATCAAGGATCTTCAGCCGGCGATGGTGTTGCTGAAGCCGCGACATGACCTTTCACATCTCCACTCGTCTCGCCGCGTGTTTGAGATTTTGAAGGAACACGACATGGACACAGCAGTTATTCATCATTTCGAGTCAACCATTGACGATTCTAATGAACTCGCCCTGCAGCTGGGAACGAAGGTTGGATCTTGTCTGACGGACGGCAATGGTGATGGCGTATTGATTGAGCAAGTCGGTGGCAAGCAACCGTTCTCTGTAGATTTCTTGCGTCAAACCTCGTTCTCGTTGCTGCAGGGCAGCCGCATGCGCAACACCAAGACGGAGTTTGTATCATGCCCGTCGTGCGGAAGAACGTTGTTTGATCTTCAAGAGACAACGGCCGCCATTCAAGACGCCACGGGCCACCTCCCTGGCGTTACCATTGCGGTCATGGGATGCATCGTCAATGGACCCGGTGAAATGGCGGACGCTGACTTTGGATACGTCGGCACCATTCCCGGGAAGGTCGATCTGTATTTTGGGAAGGAAGTTGTGAGGAAGAGCATTCCCAACGAGGAAGCTGTAGACTCATTGATTGATTTGATCAAGGAGTATGGAATGTGGAAAGAGAAGGAGGAGGAAGAGGCGGAAGAGGAAGAATCCCTCGTAGCAGCGGCATAAGCGCAACCCTTAGCTAAAAGCGTTCTAAGGCGGAAGATAGTGATGAGGTTTACGGTATGGATCCGTAGAAGGCTGCGATGCCAGCAGTTACTGAATAATATCATAGATGCGACTAGAGTGAGTCGAGTTGAGTGACTCCTCATCGTGGTAAGGAGCCAGACCAAACCCCTTTACAGAACCCGGACGTAGCATTCGAAAAAGCGGTTAAAAAAGTCAAAAAGTCCTTAAAGTTTTTTGCTGTTGACTGTCGAAGTGCACACACACTGCCCTGTGTTGTCATTGTCATCTCCAGACGACGTCGCTATGGCTTCCTCTTCACCCCGACAGCCGCCATCTTCTGGTCTAGTGATCCCCGGATCGCATGTGGAAATCCAGATGGACGTTCTGGAGTGGATTTGTCACGCGCTTATTAGCCAGAGCGAATCTACCGATCCAAGGGTCGTGAAAGAGCTCGGCGTTCAGTTTGAGGACGCCTTGTCGCAGATTGGAGAGAACAAATTCGTCCCTTATGGACGGATCCAAAATCGACTCCACCTCACGGCTCTGACTCACGAACTTGCGGGACGAGAGGGAACAGAATGTCAACTCGATAAAATCTCGGCGACAGTGTGGAAGGACATTCGAGATCACTTTGAGCACAGTCACTCGTTGCTTACCCGCAAGGACGCGGATGCGGGACCCAACGAAGAAGTCGAAGACGAGGCAGTCAACCCAGAAATAGCTGAGCTGCCTATCTTCTCGGAAGAATACGAATCTGCTCTCGCCTTGATTGACATCCACGGCATTGTGGCCACATTCCGTCGAAGGCTCGAAAAACTCCGAAAGAAACGATCCAATAAAGACTTGACCAAAGAAATTGAAACTACAATTGACGCGTACAAGGCAGAAATCTCGAACATTTCTACGAACGTGGACACATCTCCACTCACGGACTTTCTTATTCCCAATCTCTACAAGTCAGCCAAGACGAAGACGAGTGTGCCGCAGCTCGTGTCGAATATCCTCGATGACCTCAACGAACGTGTCAGTGACGAAAAACAAGACTTTTCGTGGTCCAATACACGCGAGCAGCTTCTCTACTTGCTCAAGCGCTGGCATCAGCGCGTCTTGTCGACACCGACCTTGGTAAACTGTGGCTATCGGGGAGTGACGAGTGGCAACTTTCCGGATGATATGTCCGTGTCGAGCTGGGGCGAAGGCAATGGCGAGGAGGAGGAAGAAGGCTTCCAGCCAGAACCCTTGACACAGCCGCCCGAGCCGCAGCGCGTCATTCACGCGGCGCCATCAGAAGATGATATGGATGCCTACATGACAGCGGACGAAGACGATCCCGAACTGAAGCGGAATGGTTCCGACGGCTCTCCCATTGTACTCCCGACGGTTGACGAGAAAGAGGAGGAAAATGAAAGCGAGGAAAAAGTCTCGTCCCCCAAACTGAGCAAGAAGAAACCATCCCCAGCAAAGGCTCGATGCAGTCGACGTTTGGCAGATGATGGCGAGGACGACGCAAATGAAAAGGAAAACTACCCCCGGCGCAGTCGACGACTGGCGGACGAGGACGTTGAAAACGAAGCACTAGCTTCCGCCAGAAAGACCAAGAAGAAGCGTACGCCAAATTCAGGATCAGCAACGGCTCTACCGGATGAAGACCCAGATGACGAAGATATCGACTCGCCCGCTCCTGCCAAGAAGACCCCCAGGAAGTCCACACAGCCGAAGAAACGCAAGCCCCCCCTCGTGCAGTGGCCGGACTCGAGCGATGACGAGGATGCCGATGTCGCTCGCTGGATTCCTCCCCGCACCACTCCAGCGAACCAGAAACGTGCGCGTCGCAGTTTGGACTCCACGGCGACACCCAAGTCTGGCCAGAAGCGAAGAAGCTTCACCGACGAGGAGAAGAACGCCATCAAGGACGGTGTCCTTCGCTTTGGCAAGGGCAAATGGGCTGTCATTCGTCTCAACAGTAATGGTGTGTTGCTGTCTCGAACGCCTCAGCAGATCAAAGACTGTGTCCGCAATATGGAAAAGAAGAATGCGATGTAAGTTATGAAGCGTGGGATGTTTGGGACTTGGTTGGGAAGAAAGTCTACGAAGTTAGCTAGTGTGACTTTATGTGGAAGAGTGTTTTACTTGTCTTCCGGGTCGATCGTATTGAGCTGTGACTCTTGCATGTCTCGAATCCACCATGCCATGATGAGAGGCGTCAATACCATTCCGACGAAGGTAGCCATGGTGACGCAAAACTTCAAGAGTCGATCCACAGGGACGTGCGGTTCTTCGAGCCGTCGGGCTGCATCCACACCCAAATACGTCCATACGGCAGTGTATAGCCATCCATGCAAAGCAACACTCAAAACAAACATCCACGGCCGAAGTGGAGAAAAGAGACTGGCCCCCGCATTCTTGACAAACTCCGGGAAAACGCTGTATCTCAACAGAATAGCAGTTCGAAAAGGATGCGTCTGAACTGATCCATCCACGAGCTTCAGAACCTTGTTATGCTGAAGCTTCGCCCGTACAAAGTCGCTCAGAACACTCTTACCCAGCACATAGGCACTCACAGCACCTAGAACTTTCCCAAAAGCGCTTGCAATAAAGGCCCGCCGAAATCCAAACGCCATGCCGGCGGCGGTCTCCACTGGAATGGTGGACATCCCCAACATCTCCCAGAATGCCATGCCTAGAGTGTAAAGCACAACGCCGTACGCTCCCTGTTCCTCCACAGAATGTAGTAGCTTCAAAATTCTGGCTTGCAAGTGGTCCTTATCAAAGAATGTAGCGATGGCTGCCCAATTGTCCACGGTGAAATATGCGACAGCGCTTATGCCAACAATCCACAGGGCCACAGTTCGTTTTTGCCGCCGTGCTGGCGAGTCTGCAGCCTCGCTTGAGGACGCCTTCAAGACGGCTCCTCCTCGCACATGAGGCAGAACATACGATGGTGACCAGCGCGGTAAATTCTGCCCCCGCTCTTTCATGCATAAGACAGGGGTAGACGGCCGCATAGTCCTGCAGCTGTCTCGATGCTTCAATTGAGATCGAGCACGGAGGACGCCATTGGGAAAGCTAGCGCCCAAACAAAACTGCACGCACGCTACGATTACGAGCATCGTCCATGGTGCTCGAATTCTGCGCGAGCAGCTTTTTCTCCGCGGATCGGGAAACAGGCTCATTGCTGGAGAGCAAAGGGAGATTGATTCTAGAAAATACGTCGGTGTTTAGTCTAGTGTTATGACTTGTGGTGATTGGAGGCTGTGAGAGAGATGAGAGGAGATTCAAGATGCGCGAAGCAAATCCATCGACGAACGCTCCACGTATCGCTCCAGTCACTGGTGACGTCATAATGCCGTTTCGAGTCATGAATAACATTCAACTGCGGTTCATGGGAAGGAGCAATTCAGCAATACCGGTACCAGGTACATCCCGGGCCTCCCAGTCAAGCCTTTCAGATGTTTAGTATGATACTTGTATGCCTTTGGAGCTTTGACCTGCATCGGAAAGTTGCCAGCTACCGGTTGCTTGATTGCAAGGGGCAAACAAAAGATAGAAGCAAGCAAGAAGGAGTGCAGGATTGAGGCACTCAATGGCTGCGTCTCAGAGTTGATTGGAATTGGCAATTCTTATCGCCTATGGTAGCGAAAATGATGAGTACGCAAGCCCAGGACAACCACAAATCTTCCCCAGATCGCAAGATTCCATCTTCACCACTTCTGGCAGCCCTTCCACGCACTATTAGTTAGGTCCTCAATTTGATCTCAGGCCCAATAAGGGTTGTTGCGTCGTGCCCACAAGTCCATCATACTAACCTTGTTCCAGTCATCGTCTAGCAAGCGACTCTTGTCGATAAACGAGCGAGAAATATAGGAAAAGTGGCTCTTACTACGATGAAGGCTCAGTCTTATGGGGTAACACTTGGGACTCTATAGGGTATAAGTCCATGTATTTAGTTTAATTAACAAATTTTTATAAGGGAGTTTTATTACATAAATATTCGCATTTGAATAGAAAGTAATGAATGTGATGCCGCTAAACCGGACTCAAAATTTCAGGTCCCGGTCTCTCGGCTTTCGTCGTGGCATCATGGCGCCATTGTGCCAGTTCAGTGATTGGAACAGTGTCTTTTTCGCCTTGCCTGTCTTGTTAATTGAGTTTCGCTTGTTGCTTCTACCAAAATCGAAATGTCAGAAGGAGGATTGTTTTCTTGGAAGATACAGAAGATACGACGGCATAGTCCGACAGGAGACTGCAGTGACCTCCGTGACCCATTGCCTGATGCTCCCCAAGGAATGGTTTGGTATCAGAACAAGGAAACGGGGGAATGGAAACTGGTCCCAGCGGCTGGAGTGCATGTGGAAGTAGATCGGTTTCCTACAGAAGAGAAGGAGAATGGAGGCGAAGACTGGGAACTCTTGTCAGATCGAGTCTCCATGGGATCGTTGGGCGGAGCGGCGATTTTTGTACCCCGTGGCGAGTCGGTTCGTTCCCTTACGTCGCTAGACAACTCCTCTACAAATCTGTCACACCCATTCCGTATCCAGAGAACCCTTTCATCATCGACAATCGATTCTGCCGATGGAACGTTTAACTCCTGTGTCGGTGTGTTGGGAGTTGATTACGTCGAGCATGTCGTGCTTCCTACTGACACTCTGCAAGGCTTATGCTTAGCCTACAAGATTTCGGCCACAAGACTGCGCCAGGCTAATCATTTCAGTGGATCGTCCCTCCTCCTTGCTCCTAAGAAGCTCATTATTCCGATGACCAAGAAGGCTATTCGTTCTGGCTTCATTCGTGTCCAAGACAAGGAGTCACGAGAATACAAGCTTCATGCCTTTCTCGCTGAACTTCACACATTGAAAGAAACAGACGCCAGAGCGTACGTTTATTCTTTAACGGCTTGTGCAGCACCGAGCTGACAAGAGAAAAAAATTCACATTCGATGAAGAAAACCTCACGTTTGATTGCACTCTTTCGTCCCTGGTGCTTCACAGGTACTTGGAAATGGCCGACTGGATTGTCGAGGAGGCTGTTCGGTCGGCGAGGGAAGACGGGGAATGGGAGAAAGAGGTGCAGGATGACGGGAAGAGAAGAACGAACGATATCTGCATCTCAGTCGATATTCACAATGGCGTGCCTGTTGGATTCCAGACGAAGGGCGCCGGCATTCCCCCGCGCCCGGAAACGACGAATGCCGCGGTGACGAAACGTGTCGACATGACCATTTATGAAGAAGATGTTCCGGCAGACAAACCGACAGTTCATACGAGAGATGTCTACGGTGCCGGCGTTCGTCCTCTAGATGTATACAATGTAAGCCTCAAAGTTGCGCGGAGCCAAGGCTGTTGATCGGCGTTGTCCTCCGATGTGACGTCACTCTCACAGACACCCCTCCTCTCATCCTTTACAGGCGGCCGATGAGCACAATGAATATGGAGTGGAAATGAAGCCTCTTCCTAACAAGCCAATCATCGACTAGAGCTGCTGTTGAATCATTCATTGTTCAGAAAGATTGGGACTTGGCTACATCTTTGTCTTTCACTCTGCAGATACGGTTAGAAGGCAAAATGGTATGTAACTTTGTAGTAGTGATCTTCTATTAGCTCAGAAGCCCCGCTTCCTTCAAGGCTTGCTCTACGACAGACTCAAACTCTGGATCCAGTTCGTCCAGTGGTGGACGACAGTATGCAGTCTCGATCATGCCAATTCTTTTCGAAGCCCACTTTGCTGGGATGGGACTCGTTTCAACAAATAGCTTCGTGTGCAGTCTTTGATCTCGTCGTTTAACGCTTGTGCCTCGCTCGTCTCGCCAGCTAGTGCTGCCTTCATGATGCGGTGCATGATATCCGGCACGAGATTAGCTGTTACCGAAATGCAACCATCTCCACCCCGACTGACAAACTCTAAGCTTGTGTTGTCGTCTCCGCTGTACAACAGAAATTCCTTCCCAGCGAGATTGCGCATACTCTCTACTCGGCTTAGGTCGCCCGTAGCATCTTTGAGTCCCACTATATGCTCGTGCTCAGCACAAATGGCAATATTTTCATCCTTCATGTCGATAGCCGCGCGTCCCGGGATATTGTAGATGACGACCGGCAGACCCATATCGGCCATGGTGTTAAAGTGTTTAACCAGTCCACGCTGTGGTGGCTTGACGTAGTAGGGAGAGGCCACGAGCGAGGCATCACATCCCAAGTCAATCGCCTGCTGTGTCATGGCCTTGACGGCAATGGGGTTAATGGTGCCGGTCCCCGCCATAATCGGAACTCTCCCCTTGACTTCCTCGACTGCGGTCGCAAGCACCAAAGCACGCTCTTCCATGCTCATGACAGAGGCTTCTCCAGTAGTTCCAAGTATACAAAAGTTGTCAGTGCCAGCCTCGACATGAAACTGCAACAGCTTTCGGAGCCCAGGAACATCAATATCCCCAGTGGATGTCATCGGAGTAATGAGTGCGACCGTCGAGCCTTGTCTTAGTGGGATCTTTCGAACAAAAACGAGTGTAAAGCAAGCGTGAGAAAAATGACCACAATTTGAACTGGAGACGCAGACATGTCGTAGCGGGGGACTTACCAGTTCATTGGCATTGCTAGCATGAACCGCGACATCTGCTGTTCTCGAGGCCACCCTGAATGCTGTTGCGAAACGACCAGATGGCGCAGGGGACGGGGCGAAGCCTGAGGCAACACCAGGAAAGAGCAATTTCAACACGTGAGTGAGAGCACCAGTCGCGCACGCTGACGAGAGCTCCTTTCCTCCCTCTTCACATGGTCGGGAGTAGATAGGGAACAGCGGCAAGCCAACAGAAGGTCTGGTTCCGGTTCTCCAGTATGGACGGGGAACTGCTCCGGAAATCTCCTCAATCTTTCGAATTATCTCTCCTACATCGAACTAGTTCTCTTCTGAGTACGTACCCCAAGCCCCCGACAGTGCCAGTAATGTCAGACCGAGCAGTCTCATGCCACAAGAAGGGGCTGTTGGCCACCGCGACAGTGTGGTTTGCCTCTTTGCCGCCTTGAGATGAAATTTCGGTTTCAAATTTTGTGTGGTCATCAGAGCCGAAATCTGGGCCGTCTGTCATGGCTACGTGAAACTCAAGTCCCACGCGCGGAGTTCAACAGTCTGCACGGCGTCCGCCGTACTGTCAAATATCAATCGTCTGTTGAACTCTCAGGAAGCTTGAACTCTACTCCTCCTCACGCGGAGCGACTCTTCAAGTCAATAGAGACTTGAATCACTGAAGAACTGACTGGCATCTAGAAGTCTGTACACCTACTCCTAGAGAGTACCTGCGTAATAGTGTCTTGTATCAAGCAAAACAACAGCTGTATGTAACGTTGTTCATTCACTGGAATGAGCCCTTCTCTTCTAAACGCTTCTGCTCCACACTCACAAAGTGCGCTAATGCTTCAACCGTGTCGAGGGCTGAGATCGAATCGGACAGAAGCTGGGTATCCACGACTGCATCGTATGAATGATGGGCCTTCAGGGCTGCAGCCGAATATCGAAAAGAGGTATGCGATTCTTGCTT
This sequence comes from Licmophora abbreviata, assembly GCA_900291995.1. Taxonomy (NCBI): domain Eukaryota; phylum Bacillariophyta; class Fragilariophyceae; order Licmophorales; family Licmophoraceae; genus Licmophora; species Licmophora abbreviata. Next base: position 1,550 of record OLMU01000710.1, on the reverse strand, counting down.
GGCATGATGCTCCGCCGCGGCATCAACTTCATCCCACGCCAGCATGGCCTCCGGGCTGCTGTGGCCAAATGCATCACAGGCTGCCTTCGCTTCGGCGACCGCCTTGCGCAGGGCCTCGGCGTCAGTTCCGGTGCCTAGATCCGACAAATGAGGATCCTGTAGCTCGATTTCCTTGAGCGTCTTAGCCATTTCCTTCAACGAAGCGATGCTATCTTTCGTGGTCTCAAGCAGATTCGACAGCGCTTCAATCTGATTGGCGTAGTCGGTTCCAGAGACAGTCTTAGTTGTTGAGAACAAAGCAATGTTGATCCTCGCCGCTTGGGCCAAACCCCTACTAGGATGCACAAAAGAAGAGACCGAGGATGTCAAAAAGGCAAGTGCGGTAGCAAATCTGGCGATCATGGTGGATACATAACAGTGAAGCTCAAGAGTATCTTTCGTTATGAGAACACCAGGCGTTCTGTTCGCAACTTGAAATTTGAAGTTGACCCGACCCGCAAAGAAAAACCGTGTCATCAGTCCGGTCACGAGTCATACCTGGGTCGTGGATGGCAAGAGTCAATCACGGGTTGCCAGACTCTGCATTATAGTGGACTGTGCCGGTACCGGTAGATGAGCAACTCGTCGAACACACGCAGCGCAGTGTCATCCTATCGGTACCAGGCACGGCGCCAAGAAGGAACCCATCTCTAGCGTACCACTCCCCCTCGTCGCGGCCGCCGTCATCGGTCTTTGCGTCTGACCACATGATAGCAGTTGTCTCGTTTGCGTGAGCAGGGCCGACCCCACGACATCGCGAGGAGGTGCACCACAAGCGATCCGGCTACCACTTGTTCAAGTACTCTAGAAATACAGCCCGGCACTGAAGGCACTGCAGGTCATTCCGGATAGCTTGGGCTCCATCGGGAGTGTCTGGGTAGCTCACACATTTTTCAGTGTCGACTGTCGAGTCATCACGAATCCGGCAAACAAACCCCAATAGACGTTGGTTCGAAAAGGAGCTATTAACTGGCCAACCAACAGCGCTGGATGTAAGAGACTCATCCTCAGTATTCAAAGAGCGAATCTCGTCGACACTGCTTGTTGGGATTCCCAGTTCGCGTTGGACAATGTTTGGGACCACATTCAGCCCTATCTCCTTCACGCTACTGTTCGAGAACCGCTTTGGATCAACTCTCCCACCACAGAAATCCAGCGTCGACTGCTGCACTCCAGGACGATACTGAGGTTTCGACAATAGCAGCTGGTCGTTGTATCGAACAACCACGACGGCAGAATCGGCGCGGTCGATCCGCCAATAGTCCAAAGTGTGTTGCCGATGGTCCACGAGTCGCTCTCCCAATAACGCGAACCAGGGAGTCTCCAACGTCATAATTTCTCCAATTCGTATCCAGGCTGCCTCATGGTCATGACCTTCCGACGATGAGAGCTCGTTCCGAGGGACGGTCCGATGCCTCTGGGAAAAAGACGCGCGATGATGGAGTCGCGGGAGCCGTTGACTTGATCTGCTCGTTGGAAGATAGGAGGCACCTGAGAAAGACAGGCACCCA
>OLMU01000707.1:0-39894 GCA_900291995.1 Licmophora abbreviata | reverse complement strand
TGCTGATTCCGTCTCTTCCAGGAATAAAATGCATCTCATAACATCAGGACACGGGGACAAGGCATAGTTCTGACCGGACAAAACACTGGTAAAATCAGGCGGACCCGCCCCGAATGGTTCAGCTTTTAGTCGTTGCTTCCTGTCCGAGTGGTGAAACTTGTCCTTCCGTGATGTAAACAGCGGCGCATACGTTGCACAGCACCACGTTAGCAATATCTTTCGGGCGTTTGTGAGTCTCGCCCGGAATCCCTTCGTGTCCTCCAAATTCCACTTCTCTGGCTTCACCTGGCGCTGTGTTTTTGATCGGTCGTCTGCTGGCTCTGGCACGACACGCAATGCACATTCGAATAGAAGTCGTGCCCTATCTTCCTCGTCGCATACTGACCACGCCTCTGGGGTAGAGAAGGATGCTAGGGCGTCGAGGACAGTAGAGGCATCAAAACGAGACGCAAGAGTCGCTGCCACGCTTTTCATAAGGTGCCGAATCCGGTGGACACAACGGCTTGCGTTCGCTTCGTCCACCGACGACCTCGCCGTTTCACGTGCTTTTTCATCCACAAGTAAGGCCATAATTGCCCTTGCAAACGCTTCCGCAAACAAATTTGGTGGAAGTACCCCATGAAGCGCCGCCACCATCAGCAAGGACGAGGATTGCTGTGTGCCAGGAGCAGTCTCAATCATACTTATCTCAGCCTGCAATATTCTCCGAAGAATCTGCCCTGCAACAGCCATGGTAGGTATGCGCGAAGCAATTTTCGTGATCTTCTCGATATAGATGTTCTGCTGATTCGTCTTCAGTCGCATCGCCAGCAGACTGTCAATAGCCTGAATGTCTAACGGAAGAGGCGGATCGGTGCGTTCCAGGCTCTGCACCGTTTCGGTGAACAGCGCTCGCGCTTGACCTGATAAAGCCGGTGACTGCAGCCACTGTTCGAGAGACTGCGCAACCAAACACCGGACTTCAGGTACCGACAGGAACGACAACAACGCTACTAAGAGACGAGAGTTCTGCTTGTGTTTAGCTTCGAGCCGAGCCGAAAGTGCGGTGCCGATGGCACTACGTGCATGCTTCAGATTGTTTCCATAATATCGGTGACGCACACGACGTAAATTGACGGACACCGGAGTGAAGGGAAAGATGATATCGGCCTCGTGTCGGTTCGGACCGGCTTCATCTACAACGCCCAATGCGCCGTCGGCATTTCCAAACGATTCAGCTGTCCCAAGAACTTCTTCATCTTCCTCTCCTGAAGACGACGAAGAGGATGCATCGCTTTCGCCATTCCCTGCTCTTTCCAAGGTACCTGCCGAGATTTCGACCCACCCATCGTTGTCTCCCGAATCCGAGTCGGCATGGTTGACAGGCTCGAAGCCAAATGGGTCTGATGCAGTCGACTGCGAGCGTGGACGTCCCGCTGACAACGACAGAGGAGAGCTTGGGGTCCCCTCATGACGCGGTCGTTCAAGTAGCGCAGTACTCGGTGGGATCTTCATACGCTGCGCATAATAATGTGCCACAAGCTGCGCCGCCTCTAATGTGCTCGGTTCGTTGCCCGACTTATCGCTCTCGTCCTCCGGTGTCGCGTGAACAAGAGCAAGGTTTTGTACCAAGAGGTCGCATCGCGTGTCGTCCACCCAGGATCGAGAGCCGAAGCAGTCTTCCGCGTACGCCTGCACTAAGGGGGCCGGCCAGTGATCGAGATGCTGGAAAGAAGCGTACAATATGGTTGACGCGACGACGTGAACGGGGACAGCCACAACAGTGCTGCTTGCATCGGTCGCCGGCTGATGTGATGTCGTTTTAACCATAGGCGAACGCTGCAACTTCTGGTGCTTGCTGGCTTCTCTGTCGGCGGCTTGGAAGGAGTAGCTCCTCTTGCGACCTTTGGCTACCGAGCCAGAAGTTTGTATCATACCATCGGAAAACTCAGCTCCTTCCACCCGTGGCTGTCTTAGACAAGCGAGGAGAGCATGAAAGAGGCGGGGATTTTGCAGCACCGAACTGATGGCAGGAATTTGCTGAGCAGAAGGAAACGCCGCATCCCGTAGTTGTAACTTCTTGTCGTCGGCCCTGCGACGACCAAAATGTGAGCGCAGTTTGAGATGACGACATTATTCTCAATTGTATTGGACATAGTTTTTATATTCCGTCATGCATGCAATAAGGAAATGCATGACAGACGTACCCAGTCACTGTTAGTCCGTGCAAAAAGGCTTGATCTCGCTTGAGGTGACAGAGAAATGCAACAGAAAAGACGAAAAGAGGCGCGGTGTCCTTTGTACTCCCTGAATGCGATAAGTGCGTGATGAGCCCCTCAAGGCATTCTGCAAGGGGAATCGACGGCTCTAGGACCATCGTGCTCGGTATTCACGCGGTAAAAAAGAGGCACTCTGGATCGCGCAATCTACGCGTATTCACGTTGATTCTACGTCGACTTGCTACTGCGGGTACTATACCTGGTACTATACGAGTACCTCATACTACGAGTACCTGGTACATAAATCCCTTATCTGCTACTATAGCCGAACGTTGTGGCACATTATTTTGTGACAGAGAGACCCGGCCACAAGAAGGTGGGGCGAAAGGGCAATGTTCTGCTTACCATCTTGTTCATTCGAGGCCACTGCACTCTCGCCTTACGGCCTTTTCTACAGCCTAGAACGCCCTTAAATTGTTAAACGGAGAGACTGAGTAGCGCTTCTTGTCAGAAGAGTTGTCCAGCGCGCACTATCCGGCAAACACTGTGTCGAATCTCCCGAATTGAATCAACACGATGGACGGTGCCCCGAGCGACACTGATTCGTTCAATGATAGCGCTGCCCCCGAGATCTCGGTACCGGTACGACAACGGAATCCCTTAGATATGGTGGTGGAGTATCGTCTCAAACACGGTATGTGTCACAGGTGCGGAACGAGCATTTATGACACGACACACGAGCGAGGAGCTGGCCGACTGGTTCCTCGCAATGAGCCGGGCGTCGTCGCGATGGGACGATGCTTGTTTTGCTACCCAGGCGAGCCCAATGTTCGGCCCCTCCCGCACAACGACGCCTCGGTCACCGAAGATGATGTGTCGTCCATGTCAAACGCCGCGTCCAATAGAGAGGTGACCGCCGCTGTCGGGGAAATTAAACTCGAGATGTTCGATGTGGGTACGGGCGACCATCATGCAAGACGAGCCGGAAGTGGTGGTGCCGCCGCCGCAGCTCAGCTGGAATGCGACGAATTGTCAATGAATGCAGCGGCTCGTTTCAATGAAAAAGAGGGCGATGCCCATCATGTCGAAGGTCGCGTGTCGTCCATGAGGCCTTCTAGGAAAAAGACAAGATTGACTTCGGACTCATCACAAGCTCGCAAACCGAGCAGACCCTCCGCCAGTGTCACTATTCAGGATGCAGATGGCGTTCAATTTTCGGGAAGTCTACTTGAAGGTACTGACCAGCAGGGGCGCGGCAAATTCATCCATGTTCACAAAGGGCGAGAGCACCGAGGAAAGGTCAGCGTATACGAGGGAGAATGCAAAGCCGGGTTTTTTCATGGGATAGGAACGTATCGCGATGTGCACGGATGTGTATATTCAGGATCGTTCGTACGAGGGGAAGCGCATGGATACGGAGAGTGTGAATGGCCACAGGGGTGGCATTACAAGGGTGAATGGGCGCACGACAAGCGACAAGGGTACGGCATTGGCCGCCAGCTCAAGCATGGCGGCGAAGTGTATACCGGACAATGGCTCGATGACAAGTGGGACGGGGAAGGAAAGCTCGAGTTTGCAGGAGGTGGTCAGTACGACGGCGGGTTTCAGAAAGGCAAGCTGCACGGTTCCGGCAGGTACGAGTTTGCAGACGGAAGGTAAGTTGTCCCTCCTGTTTTTGCTCGCTGAGTATACCCGCCGCCACACTCACCGACCATGATGCTTACTATGATCTTGTCAGTCTGTACCAGGGCTCCTTCAAGAAGGACTTACGAGAAGGGCACGGAGAGATGACGTATGTTGGAGGTGACTCCTATATTGGCGACTGGCATCGAAACTGGAGACATGGGCGAGGCTCGTTGCTGCATGCTGGCGGAACCGTGTGGAAAGGGCGATTTCGTTCCGACGAAAAACACGGCGTTGGCTATCTTCACCTTCCTGATGGCATCCTTCGTAAAGAAAAGTGGACGGATGGTGTGCTACAGGAAGAAGATTCATGATCTCTCGTGGGTACAAGTGAATCATCTGCGAGATGCGAGTGTATTGTAGATTTTCGAATCAGCTTTAATACTGTTACGTTTACTGGAGAAGTATCATGCCAATGCCAACCGAAACCAACGCCGCAGAGGCGACCAACATGACCGAACGCGTCTTGTCTCCGTCGGGTGCCAGTGATGCAATGTCCGCTGGCGACACCCCACGATTGTACCAGCCAACGACGGCAACCCTCTCTTTGTTGGTATCGAGGACTTCGTGCGGAATCATGTCAGACTTGAACAGCACGAGAGTTCCGCCGTGCGGCAACACGTCATCATAGCCTCCTCGATCGCTATTATTTTCCGAAGGCGAGGCGAGAGCCACGAGCGCACAGAGGGGAATCATGTCAGCCAAAGTACGACACAACACGGAGGATGGCACTTGCAGTTCGCATTTGAGCGACTCACCCATAAAGGCGGAGCTGACCGCCGTCAGTAGTCTGCCAGGCCTCGTTAAGGTACAATAACAACGAATAGCATCTAAGATAAGACGCTGACTCCGAAACCGCATCTAGATGTCGTCGATAGAAGCCACCCTGAGGGTAGTAGGCGTACAAAGTCTCATCTAGACGTTTGTCCAATGGAGGAGTTCCCTTTGTGACGGCGGCATCGGAGTTCAGTATTGGATTTCCGGAGAGATCGTCTCGAAGTTGACCAAGCACGCTGTAGAGCTCTGACCGTGCACTGCTAGGAACATCCTGAAGTTTGCCATTGCCTATGAAGCACGTCTCAGCCACCCGAATGTCTTCATCTAGCGTATTGGTCGAATCCTGACCAACCTTGGCAACTTGGAATTTGCTTTTCTCTCGCAGCAGTGATACGTCGTCTCGTAGCGTCTGTTGAAGGCTATCGGGGATGAAGTCCTGTATCACCGTGTATCCCTGAGTCGCCAGCTCATTCAAATTATTTGATTGGATACGTGGCATAGCTGTTGGGCTCAGGAATAGTGACGGCGACTTGCGAGATGGCACGAGACCACCACTCACGCTGAGGTGGATTCCAGACGGAACGAAAGCACCAGGGCGTGTCAACGGATTACGCACGCCAAATGCCGCGACGCTCGCAACGAGTGCCGTCAAGAAACAAGCTTGGGCTATCATCCTGGAAGAGGCTCGACCTTTATGCGCTTTGGAGACGTTCGACGCTCTGTATAAAGAGCAACGAGGCATACCAGACATCATCAGTGAAGACTGATGAGGGTGGCATTGCATCTTCAGTCTGGGAAAGAGAAAAGATCTCTCACGGTGATCGCGGGTGGCGTCAATCAAACATATCCGACTGACTCGACTCTTCTAGATTCCACATTCCAGATTCCGAATTGAGACCATGGCGACGAACAGTCATACTCGTACAGGCATGATAGCTCTGAGGGCGTTCTCCGAGAGGACGACAGATTCGAAAGAGAATAACTCTATTCTATGGGCTAGAGAGCTTGGATCTTCAAGCAGTACCGGTAAGCGGTACCGAGTTCGTGCTTGTGATTGCTGAGCAACGATGCGCAGCTCTGGATTTCTGATATCATACAAGTTGCCTTGTTGGTTTTTACTCATCGTTGCCATCGGGCAGTGGAGGCTGCTCATATAACTGGTGAAATGGCGTAGTGAAGAATCGCTCCAGATCGACCGGCGAAGTGACCGTTTCCACATGCCCATCAGCAACCAAAGGCTCGAGTTCGTCCTGTGGGCCGCAGGAAGGAAGCGATGGGTTACGCTCGAATGGAGAGGCTTCCTAAGTAACAAGTAACAAGCAACACGCTTCAACTGTGCTCACCTTCGATACAAGCCGCACTTTCTCCCTCGTGGCAGGACTCAAGAATGGGCGAAGTATCTTAAAGAGAACCCTCATCGCGAGCGAGGCGTTCATGATGAGTAATATCTTCAGTCGTTCCGGGTAGTTTCGCTGTAGAACACGAATAACTTCCTTAATAGCACTTCTCGGAGGAGCATTTTTTCTGCTGTATTGAGCGAAATCAAATATCGCCGTGACCTTCTCCAGTTTTCCTACAGACAAGATTTCTGCAGTGGCAATGACTCGCTCCGCGATGTAGGTCTGCGCAGCGAAAAAGGGCTCTTGAGTGGTATCGCTAGCCAATCGCGGGAATTTGACGACAATGGCGTGCAAGTCGCGGTCCATGCCCCGCACGACCATTGCCTGCTTTTGCATGTCATCCCAAAGCAAATCTCGATACTTCTTAGCAATCTTCGATCCCTCTTCGGACTCATGTTCAACATCCTCTCTGAAGCAAGTACGAAAGACATCCACTCGGCGCTCCTGTGTCGATACAACAGATACGGGTGTCGGCGAACACATGGTGAGCACGCATTTCGGGATATATCCCTGCGAGAGTCTCTGGTCCGGCTCGTTCGCTCAAACTACAACTGCTAGTACAGTACCTTTCGATCCTGACACGTTTCACGTAATCGCTTGAAAGCTTTCTCATGATCACCGTCCTCTCCGACAAGGTGTCGTCGGGCCTCCCGCATGGCCATGGCTTGCTTCACGACCACCGGATCAAGATCACTGCCCGCCGAGAACAAACCAGTGGTCGAGGCGACCCAGTACGCGTAGGACGTTCTTGCAGCCATCTCCTGTTCTTCTGCTGTGAGTTCATCGACGAGTTTCTGCAATCGATATTCGAGAGTAATGTTGAGCCAATCAATACATACGGCTTGAACCGAGTCACGACAGCGACGACGGGTTCTCTTTGCGAGTACGACACGTGCGCGGTCAAGTGGTTCCTGCCTCTCACCATGCATGCTTCCTTCTCAGCTTCATCGGCGTAGGGCGCGCTCGACTGCAGCACTCCCAGGACAACGGCTGTAGGAGGTAGAAAGGGGTCGCCACTCGTCGCCATCCTTTCGATCCGATCACGTCGAAACAAGAAGGCCGGATGAAAGTCCGATCACCGTATCAGCAGAGAGTTTCGATAGATAGGGCTGCAGCGCTTGGACGTATTCTGTATTCTAGCTGATTTGAGTCAAGTTGTGTGTTCACACAAAGCGACGAAAGAATGAAAGAATCCATGCGCCGACGTGCCGAAGTTCGTATGATATATCATACTGTTGACGAATGCGATGCATTTTGTCGCGGGTCGCGTGCGCGGGGCACAGAGTTCGGGCCGGTGTTCGGTGACTTGGTTTGCTGGCGCACTTTTGCATTCGACGGGCTTCAAAGTTGTTAGCCACTCTGATGTCGCTCCAGTGCTCAGAGCATAGAGACGACCAACGACACACTAGAACATAATCAAACGCATAGAGCCTAAGGCAATATGAAACCTTAAATTTCGATGCTGTCGAAACAGGGCGTTGGAACCCTGACGTTGCCGGTATCGAGAGTATTGTTGTACAAGCCTTGAAAGTTGGCCAGGCGACCGCGGATGAAGTCACATGAGCCTTCTGGCATTACAACCTCTGTTCTTACACCTGGGAGTGCATGTGCCGTTCGTTGCATACTCGGTGGCAACGATTGCAACGCCATTCCAGACACGAATTTTCCTCTCCTATATCCGTACACGCTCACATTCTTCCTCATCAAGCATCATCATCATAATCCCGTCGCGTACGGGAAACTCTCGTCCAGAGACCGGGCATGTGAGCACACCCTTCACTAGATGCACATTCATCAACACATGGTAAAGAGCTTTGAGAAAAGTGGGGTCTTTGGCCAAAGCTTCTGTGAGAGTAGGAGGTAACGTCGAAAGACCCATTTCCGATGCCGCCTGTGAGTAGAGTTATTGGATTGAAACTTCGCAGTTCAGAAACTTTTCAAGATTTCGCCCGCCCCATATGACAACAAACATACCTGGACCAAAGCAGGCCACTCAAGCATTCCCAGGACCCCTCGAACAAAGGCTATCTGTTGATCGTCATCACCCACCGGGTCATCCACATGAATTTCGGTGGCGACAATCTTGAGCGGAAATCCTTTTCCCTGCGCCGCCTCGCTATTGTTTCTCAATGTATTGTGCGTCAGTAATCTCATGGTGATTATCAGACACAAAAGCCTTGCACGACAGCTTGTAGGTGTTCCGACGCGTCGACTGTGATCAATCTCTTCGTCATCACACAAACAACATCGCGAATCGAAATTCGAAATGCAATATTTGGCGCGCGCAACTTTTTCGTGGCTGTGAGCGAGCAATGTGCGCGCCCCACAACGGTTATGAGCCTCTGAAACAAAGAGCGAAACGACGCCGAGCAGATTGATTCATTCAAGATTGCGTTCATAAAATCCATGAACACAACATCATGTCAGCAGCATCATTGACCATATGAAACGAACGATTGGTTTCTCACCTCGAATCGACCCTTTTCTTACACACTACATGTTCTTGCGCTCCTAATACTCACCAGAATGAGTCGGAGAGTGTTTTCGGTTTTGATTTCGCTCCTAGTTTCGAGAAAATTTGCCTGGTTCACATTGGCCTGGACTCCACAAAGAGCGGTGAGATCTATTAGTGTTTCGACCCTCCATCGATTCTCGCAACCGTCGTCATCCCACCTGCATGCGAAACTAGATGCAAACGAAGGATCTGGTTCTAGTAAACGACCAAGAAAAGCCACCAAGAACAGGAAGCGACCTCCGATCAAGTCGACATCAAAGTCGGACGGCAAAAGCAAGGAACAAAAGCAGAAGGAAGTAGCCAAGGCGGCAGCTGAATTAAACAGCTTAAAGGCTACAGAGAAATCTGTCAACGATGACGCTGGAAATCTGTTGAATGTACTGGATCCGTTCAAGGCCGGCAAGAAGTTTCGCCAGACGATCGATACGGCCCTGACGACTCTCGGTTCTGGTGGCCAATTATCGCCAGAACGACGCTCAGTCTACTATGCCGACGATCGGTTTCTGGAGCCTGGCGGGGCTCTTTTTTCAGAGCGCAATCCTCTGTTTGATCGCATGCAGGCAGATGGATATGTTCCCGAAGTATTGGTAGTCGGCGCGACGGGAACTGTCGGCCGATTGGTAGTGCGAAGACTCTTGTTGGATGGCCGATTTCGCGTGCGTGTCTTGGTAAGAGATTTGTACTCAAAAACGCTGAATATGTTGGGAACAGGCGTAACATACTGTCAAGGTGATTTGGGAAACATCGAGAGCTTGGAATACGCTGTCACGGACGTCGACAAGATTGTCTTTTGCGCTGGGGCACCCCGGGCTGACGAGGCGGACTTTTCCAGCAAGTTCGAAGATTTCGTCAAGGAAAATCTAGCAGCAGAAGAGCCTTTAGTCAAACAGGAACAGTCGCAGAGTGACATAGAATGGGAGCAGCTCGAGTCTATCCTGGAGCTCCGAGCGCGACTGGCTGAGCAGGTGGACTGCGTCGGCATGCAGAATTTGGTATGTGCATACCAGAACGTGCGATTTGCCGACTACGGCACATCACAGGCTGCGAAGCGATCGCTCTTCAAATTTCAGGATCGCCCAGAAGACTTCTATCTGTTCGCCATTGACGACGACGACGAGACCGATGCTGGCGCTGGTGCCACCGCATCAATTCTTGGCGAATCGTCAAAGTCGTTTGTCACGGACAAGAATGACGCTTTTGAATACGGCAATAACGAGGATTCCTATGCAGATATGATTGATGAATATGCCGAGACGGACGATCCATACAGAAACTACGAGGACGAAGCAGAATTACGCGAGCAGCCCTACACCACCACTGCTACTCGAAAGGGCGCCGCCGTCAAAGCACAGGTCCAGTGGATGAAGAACAAGTTCGAGCATGGCGTCTTTGTCGGAAAAGTCCCCAAACAGATTGGTGGTCTGGGTGGCGAGGCAACGGTAGTGAGCAGTCGTCTGCGGGCACGGGAAGACCCAGAGAAAGGTATCGACCTTAGCAACGGCTTTGCTGGGCTCGTTTGTCGTTTGTGTGCGGATGGAGGCACCTACGAAGCGTTTGTTCGATCTGAGAAGTATGAGACTGATGGAATCGAGTACGTGTGCGAATTCCGAACTCCTACCAAGCCAAAGAAGAAAGGGCAGTCACAGAATCGATTTACGACTGTCCGACTTCCCTTTGAAAATTTCGTTCCGACACGACGAAACGCTGGACGTCCTGACGAGCCCCACTCTGTGCCACCGTTTCGGGGACAAGACGTGCGGCAGATCGGGTTCCGATATCGCAGCGAGAGCAACAATCAGAAATCGAAGCTGGAACCAGGTGAACTGACTAGCTTCTACCTTGCATTCTGCTACATCAAGGTGTATCGATCACAGCCTGAGCCCGAGTTTGTCTTTTTAAGCGATGCTCGTATTCCACCGGTCGTCCATCGTAGCATGGTTCAGCATGGAGCAAGACAGTTGGTACTTGCGCCCTCGGCGAATGACGACGACGCCCCCGTCAGTTTGCTAGACGAGGCTACGCTCAAGAGTGCCAATCGCAATGGGCGAAGCACCGAAGAGACGTATTACAAGTTTCGCGGCGAAGAGATTCTCAGGAACAGTGGACTGAGGTGAGTGCTCTGATGTAGTATACGGAGTGTACCAGCACTGAGTCGTACATGTATTGATGTGCTGACGATTATTGCATTTCTCTTGATTCGTTACGCGTCGAACGTAGCTATGCGATAGTCCGTGTAAGCGGATACAACGAGTCGCCGTCAGGGGAAGCCAGCACCATCGACCTGAAGTCGGTAAGTACAAGTTGTTTTGCAGCTTTGTCCATAGTTGATGACCTGTAACTCTCTTGAATGCCCGCTCATGTGTCAATTTCCATGTCTTGTTGCTTACTCAAGTCGAACGACGATGAGTCATTGTCAGCTGTGTCGCGAGACGAGGTAGCGCAAGTTTGCGTGAGCGCCTTGATGGACCCCGACGCATTGAACAAGAGTTTTTACATGACCAAAACGAAACAAAAATCCAAAGATCTGAGCCGAGAAGAAGACATGTCGTCCAAGTTTGGGTCTCTACCGGCTGACCAGTTCTTATGATACGATTTTCCGGGTAGAGAATACGGGCGAGAGGGAGGTACGGCGTAGTAGTCCTGTATCTATACGTAGTTAAGTTTACTGTATCTACGTTACGTCGTGCGGCACAAAGCTCGGCATTCCACCTCAAGTCTCGTCAGTGTTTCGATGTCCCAGGTACCCTTTCATTCACACGTCACCATGTGTCGCTGCACCAAGCTTGGGAGGAACTAGGGAAGCAGCTTCTTGAATCCGCCCTCCAACATGGCATCGGGCACGTCACACGGCTCTTCATCCTCCGACAAGACACACTCGCTGCAGAACTTGACGACGTCGCTGGGAGACATTTCAAAGCTGTAAAGAACGGTGTGTGAGAAAAATGAGCAGAAGCGGAAGCAGATGTTACAAGCGACATATCGCGCACTCTGTCAGCAACTCGCACTACATCGTGACTTACAACTCTTCGTAGACATCGCAGTTTCCAGTGGTCAGGCATCGATCCGCACAATACTTCTGTGGATCGTTCTTGGCCATTTTGCGATCCTTCCGTCTCTGTAAGGGAGAAAGGACTTCGTCCATCATGGAATTGTCGTCAAAGTCGAACCCAGCCGGGACGTGAGTTTCAAGAACTTTCGCATTCTTTTCGATCCACTTGCGTTCCAATTCGTCCTTGTGAAGCAAGCGATCGAGTTCCTTGTCGATCCTACGGAACAGAGAGGAGAGCAAGCGAGAAAGCAAGTCAGATTTCCATCATTACTCGTATAGAGTCGATTCAGTCCCGAAATCTGTGTGCACTCGGAGCGCTCGTCGGCCTTTTTCGACACGTACATGTTGGCAATGCGGTCTTCGAGGTTCAGAGCCGTGCGGGGACGAAAGGAACGCCCTGACTGCGACACAAAGGCCTCAGACGAGGCAGCAAGAAGCAGAATAGCAACGAAACGAGTCGTCATGGTGGCTGAGCTTGGATGCGAATGTGATGGTATGTATCATACAGGACTGATGTGATTTGTGACACGGATTGCCGAAGACACGAAACAGATCCCGGACCAGATGGAGCGAAATGTCAGTGCGTGTCGCAGTGACAGAAGCAATGACAGAGCTCCGATACCGTCTTGCCGCCGCCCATACGACGATAATAACCTACGAGTATATGTATACTAGTTGCATGATACGTATGCACAACAGCCGTCGCTCCTTCGATCCAAACCTCACATTGAACAATGGCAAAAGCCGCGGCGACCGACGTGTGATATCGTACATGGAAAAGAGCGACTCACTACAGCACGTACTCCAGTAAAGACACACCATGGTGCTGGCAGAGCTCGGCGGCAAGCTGCGCGAGTCGCTGCGAAAGCTGCACAGCTCGTCCGGACGCGTCGATGAAAAGCAGCTCAGCACGCTCCTCTCTGAAGTCAGTCGTGCCTTGATTGAAGCCGACGTGAACGTCAAACTCGTCATGCAGCTTCGAACTAACATCCAAATCAAGGTCAACTCCCTCTTGGAGGACGCGAAGAACCCAAATGTCTCAAAACTCGTCCAGAAAGTTGTCATCGACGAGCTTGTAGCCATGCTCACTCCCGAAGCTCCGCCCTACAAATTGAAGCGAAGCAAGCCCAATGTTATCTTGTTTGTTGGTTTACAGGGCGCTGGAAAGACGACCTCTATCGCAAAGTTCGCCAAATACTATCAGCGCAAGGGATGGAAGACGGCCATGGTGTGTGCCGATACCTTTCGTGCCGGTGCTTTCGATCAATTGAAACAGAATGCTACCAAACTACGCATTCCCTTTTACGGGAGCTACACCGAAGCCGACCCCGTTTTGATTGCTGAACAAGGCGTCAAACAATTTCGCAAAGATAAGTACGAAATCATTATTGTCGACACGTCGGGACGACACAAGCAGGAAGCTGCTCTCTTTGACGAAATGCAGGAAATCTCAGCCGCCGTCAGGCCTGACAACACTGTGTTCGTCATGGACGCCACACAAGGACAGGCTGTCTACGATCAAGCTCTGGGCTTTCATGATGCCGTAGAAGTCGGATCTGTCATCGTTACAAAGCTCGATGGACACGCCAAGGGCGGTGGTGCCTTGTCGGCGGTTGCAGCGACCGGCGCCCCCATAATCTTTCTCGGAATCGGGGAACACTTCGACGACTTTGATCCCTTCAATGCGCAATCGTTTGTAAGCAAGCTGCTTGGATTTGGCGATATGCGTGGCTTAATGAAAGAGCTAACGTCAGGAAAGAAACAAAAGGAGGTCATGGAAAATATGGTCAAGGGACAGTTCACGCTTCGTGACATGTACAGTCAGATGGAATCGACGACACAGACTGGGGCCATCAACAAGATGATGGGCATGATGCCAGGCATCCAGGCGAACATGATTCCGAAAGATGGGAATGACGAAAGTTCGGAGCCTTTTCGCTCTTTCGTCCACATGATGGATTCCATGAATGAGGCGGAACTCGATGGCAAGGTCGATTTGCACAAGTACAAGACGGATACCAAGATTCTATCGCGAATTAACCGAATCGCTCGCGGTAGCGGAAGACACCCGAAGGAAGTCCTGATACTACTGCAGGCACACAAGCAATATCAAAGCGTCGTACAGAAAATCGGGGGAAACAAATTTGAAGGCAAGCAGGGCGCCGAGAAACGAAAGCAGATTGCGGCTCAGGTGCGCAACAATCCGAGGAAACTGATGCAACGCATCAATCAGATGGATCCGCGCAGTTTGCAGATGCTGGGCGGCGCCGACAATTTCATGCAGGCGATACAGTCCGTGGCAGCAGGTGGCAATGGTCCCGACATGAATGCAATGATGCAGCAGATGGATGAAGGTGGCAGGCCAATGGGTGACGGCACGCCCGACATGAATTCGATAGTGCAGATGATGCAACAGATGGGAACTTTGTAGGAATGGGCCAACCTGGTGCCCCGCATCGGTAGACAAGGTCGGAGCAAGGCAAGGTGGATGTAGGTCGGTTGCAAACGACTGTTCCAAGTGCGCCGAATGCCCTAGGCCGCCGCTACAAAATGGATGCGGATAGAATATGTAGCAAATTGCGTTACCAAGTAAAACTTTAGTGAGCCGCTTTGACGATAGTTACGGCCTCTGGAGCACTGGTGACAAAATCGGCATACGACAGGTCGAACCTTAGGGTTCCTTCGGGTTCCATTTTAAGCTTCATCTTCTGTGTCGGTCTCTTCAGAAGCCCAGCTAGCGACATGGTGGTCTTAGCAATCTCCTTGTCTTTGCGAGGAGGAAACTGCCATCGCGACCCTTCCAGTACAACTACTTCTAGTTCGTCAGTCATTGGATCTACACAGTTCATGTCGAATGCCTCCAGCCAGACAGGATTGCCTGGTTCTCCATTTCCAGAACTCTCAGTATCGCGCTTGCTATGGGTAACTTGATCGCCGAGACGGAAACTAACATACGGATCCGACAATCCAAACCGTGGCTCTGGGATCTTTTCGCCGCGCTGAAGGTACACAGTCAATGCGCCCTGATACTTGCTAGGCACAAATTCGTTAGCCAACTTCGGCCACATCTGAACAAACTCACGAAAGGAGATTTGGTTGTCGGCATTTTGATCGAGCTTGGCAAAAGAATGCGAGGCATCCTCAGCTGTATACCCCCAATCCTGTAAACCGGCAAAAAGCTCGACGCCAGACAAAGCGCCTGAGTTATCCAAGTCGATCGCATCAAAGAGAGACCATAGTTCGGGATGTTTGGCTGCCAGCTGTTCGTCAGTCATGTTTTCAATCTGTCGCGAACTCTCGTGGTGTATTTTCGCTCGTTCAGCGCTAACGTCCGTGGGTGTAAAGTCGAGCTGCACCGACTTGGGGAACAAGAACTCCTTTGGGATCTCTGAAGGACGAAATATGTGAGCACGTTCCAGTGAGAATCACAAAAACATAACCGTCTCCTGAAAGCAACGCTCCGTGCTCGAATACTCACCTTCGGTTACGACACGGAAAAAGAATGATTTCAGAATGGGCAAAGCGGTGATGGGGATGAAGCCCGCCACGGTCATGTCGAAGCCAATCTTGGGGGTCTCCAAAAGTGCGTAGCTTACACTCGTTACGAAAGGATCGTATGGCGCTAACGTCAAGGCCACCCAACAACGCGCATCAACATCCAAATCTTTCATTACGACAGGAACCGTGAAGTTAAACTTGCCAAAGGAGAGATCAACCTCGAACTCGGTCCTAGACGACGAGGGGAATATCGTTTGAAGCGAATACTGCACTTCCGCCAGTGCTCTAGATGGAAGGCGTTTGAGACCCCGGAAGAAGGGTGACTGACGCCCTGGGACGAATTTCGTTACACGTACGCCCTTGACAAAATCAGGCTTTTCCGAGTCGTCCAGAACAGGTTGAATGACGTCTTGTATCAATCGTTTTGTGTTCTTCTGGAACAAAGCCCACATCCTACCCAACGCAAAGTTCAGCCACATCGGCGTAGCCCCTTCTTCTTGCGCCAATACGTCGGTGTCGATGATAGTAAAGGATCCTTCTTCTACGTTTGATAGACGTTGTGGCTTCCTACCAGAAGAGATACGTCCGGCAACGAAGCCGATCAACAACGCGGCGAGCCCTACCACTAGAGCTGGCCCTGGAACTTTGACGGCACTTCGTTCAATGCACCAAGGGAGTGCATGCAGCGCCCGAGCGCGTCCATGTGGCTGTGAATGGGCACGATTTTCGAATAGGTCAGCCTGCGGACAGTCTATCCGACGACGCAGCTGGTTGCTGCGCAAGTCGGGCACAAAGGCCAGAGATCTACTGAGACTTGAGCGCATGTTGCTTGTAGCTCTCAACCACCAATTTTCGAAAGCCGCGTTCTTCGGAAGTTTTAGGATGTCAAACGGAAGATCCAGTTCTCGTAGCGCGGCGACCGTCAATGGAATGCCATTCCCGAGTCTGCAACCGCAGGTGTTGTGTCAATGTAGACCAAGCAACGATGTCAAACTTTGAAACATTCGCGAATCGTCAAAACATCACATCGTGTCATCAGGTGTCAGCGTTAAGGCTTAAGGTCTTATTGTCGGCCAGACGAAATTTGAAAATGGCAAATTGACTTCCGCGTGGCAGCTACCGGCTAATGCACGATAGAGGATTGATTGGGAAAAGCGAAGACGCGAACGACACCTTCGTCGCATTGATTGCTTGACAGCGCGCGAAAGAAGGAAATGAGATAGAGAGGTTATAAAGATCATGCATGTTCGTACTTGTATCTAAGGACACTGCAATGTGGTGGGTGCCTACGACGACCTTGCTGGTGGGGATAGTGTCGCTGGTTGTTATGAATACGGACGGATCAGGCGCTCTCCGACGTGCTCGTTCCTTGCAAGCCCCGGTTGCAAGGTCCTCATACGGAGGGGAATACGAAGATCACGAATGGTGGGAATGCCATCGCAAGCTATTGTTAGACGCACGGCGCGAATATGGACGATTGCATCCCGAGCTCTACGACTTTAAGGCGTACACCAAGCTAGGTTTCATCGATAGCGAAATGGTTGACGCCATCGATTCCAGGAACCCATCCCGAATCCGCGCACTTTGCCGGGACACCAATATTCCCAATGTTTATCAAGTTCGGCTGCTGACCCCTCTGTTTGCCGAACGCTTTCGCGAAGAGGTTCAGCACCACGAGAATTCAGGTATTCCGATGCGTCGCCCCAACGGAATGAATCGATATGGCGCGATACTGGACGATCTCGGATTCACCGATTCCTTTGAAAGCCTTGTAGAGCAGTACCTGCGACCGTTGGCATTCCTGATGTTTCCTGATTACGTTGGCCCGCAAGACCTTGACGATCATTACGGATTCGTCGTGAATTACAAACCAGACCAGGACGTGGAACTTGCAGAGCACGCGGACGCTTCGACCGTGACAACCAACATCTGCCTGCTGCCCTCCCAAGGTCCGTCGCCGCTGTACTTTCGAGGATATCAGTATTCAGAGGAATCGAAGGCGGCGAAGACGGCGCCATCATATGTGGACCTGAGCGAACCTGGTATGGCATTGCTGCATTTGGGAGGCCACAGGCATGCCATCTCGCCCATCAAGAGTGAGCGAAGCAACCTAATTGTCTGGATGCACGGTCAGTTTGGATATGTCCGTATTGCACCTTATACTCAATTCGAAGCACAGGAAAACAAGCGGCAGATCTACCAACGGCACAAATGGAAGGATTCATCGTAGTGACGCGTATCGTGCAGAGGAACGTTCATAGACCGAGCCAATCTTTCCATCCCTTCCAGTCAGTCTTGTACTTTAAGTCTGGACGATACGGTAGTCGACTGGACAAATCAGTGTCGTCCATTTGCTTTTCTCGCATGAAATTCATGTACTCCGTTTGACTTTTGAGTCCCAACGAACGTCCCACCTGACGCCCTTTCTCAAACGACAACGGGACTCCCAGAAAGTCGTCCCATCCGCTCCAGTCGCGGTCCCATATGACTTCAGGATTCTTGGGCAGCTGGTACGCACCCGCACACTCGTAGTCGATGAATTCTTGTCGAGAATCAAAGCCGTGGCCGCGTGCGATTCGGCGTGCCTCGGTAAACGAGTAGAGTTTCTTTTTTCGAGTCGCACTCATTTCCACTTTTTCCTTCCGATCCTTGTAAGACCGTTTCACTTCTTTTAGACAGAAGCCGTCACAAAGCGTCCATACAAGCGAGATCAACGCAAGTGTGCGCCCCGGGTTCATCCTGGTATCGTACACGTTGCTCGGTTGTCGATCGGCTTCACAGTTGTTGACGGCTGATAACTCATGAGCTCTTATTTATGGTATCTTTGCGTGTTGCCGTATCTTTTGTTTCAGTATTGAAATGATGTATAGATGTACATATCTCACGTTTCAAATTTTGACCCGAGAGCTCGAGAGACTTTTCGGCGGACCCAAAGTCTCTTCGCCTTTCCGGCAACTCTCAACCATGGTAGGAAACGCAGACCTAACAGCACCTTCCCGCGATTGAGAGGGGACCCACAAGCAGACCTGTACGCGATCCATCTTATAACAGCTTCTTGCTAACACCAGAAACTTATTCTCTCTGGCTAGACTAGTAGTACCGGAAGAGGGATTTACAATCGCGCAAGCCACGCTGCTCTCGCATGTCCCATCGTCTGCGTTTATCTTCCCGATAACACCATGCGCTTACTTTTTCTTTTGAAAGAAGCCCATTAGATTTCCTTGCTTCATATTCTTGGTATTCTTGGCTGCGACCTTCTTCCGATCCACCGGTTCCGCTGCTGCTTCCGTTTCTTCCTCGTCCGACGGTACATCCTCCCATACGGCAATCGTCTCGGTGTGTAGATAACCCTGAGCGTCAGTTGTCGTCCTATCAACTAGAGTCTTACGACGCTTCCGGTGAGTCGTGGCTGCTTCAGCCTTGGGAGGAGATTTCACTACGGTTGCAAAAGCATCCATGGCACCCATGACTTTCGGTTCTTCATCCTCGTCGGCATCATCAGCGACTACGACGCGACGAGCCGGTACGCGCTTCGCTTCATTCTTCGATTCCCCCTCCTGTTTCTCGCTTTTTTCGTTGCGACGCTTGCGTTCTTCCTCTTCGACCAGGAACTCTTCGTCTTCATCTTCGTCTCCGACGAAATCGTCGGCGTTGCCGACAGCCGCAGGCTTCTTGCCATCGGCAGACCCATTTGTCTGGTTCTCCTTCTCAGAAAAGTCGACTGGGTTGTTATCACTAGCATCGTCTTGCGGGGGCTCCTCAACGCCGTCCGCCTTTTTGGACGTCACCGGATTGCGAATAGCCGACTTGGAATTTGTGCCCAACGATTCCTTCTTGGCAGCCGGCTTGGTCGCACCGGCCTTCTTGGTGCCGACGGTTAGACTGTTACTAGCCGAGACACTACTCGCCTTTTCCTCTTTTGCTGCATCCGCATTATTGGTCTTCTTTGCTTGAAAAAATGACGCGGCGGACGTGGCCTTGCGCTTCGTTTGCATCTTGCCGGCCGTGCTTACACTAGTACCCGAGGCCCGAGGCGCCGCGACTGTACCCCGCTGCTCGCGACTCGTTTCTAGATCCAAGCGTTGAATCTGATCGACTACAGATGGCACAACATCGTGCGTGTGCAAGGCACTGTCTAGGGCCTGGTTCGTGTCGGACTGCAGCATGTCGCGAAACATGACCATGTCCTTTTGATGTGCGGCACGGAGTGTCTCGGCTTGGACGAGCGCGATGGAATAAATCGGGCCATCAGACGTGTCAACGGTGTCCTTGGCATCTACGGTCGACTTGACTAGCTTAACTACTGCAAGGCGGGGGAGCGCAGAGGGGAACAAGAGGGCGTAAGTGAATACATCAGTGCTGTACCTGGTAGACGAAAACTGCCGAGCCTCAAAAACTCAAGTTCTGCTAGTTCAGGCCATTTTCCCACTTCTCTCACCTGTTGCACCGTCTTCCTTGGCTAGACAGCACTTGGTGCACTCATATATAGAGTCATTCTCTTTGTAGCTCGGAAGATTCTGGAGCAAAGACGCCGCTGCCGTCCTCGGTAGGCCCATCGTGAGAGAGACCGTCTGTGTCGTCACACAGCGCCTCTCGTCGTGAATCCAGCTCCATACTTCTTCCACCTGGTCGCTACTGTAGCTAGTCATGGTAGGATCAGAGAACAAAGCGAAGGAATCCTGCAAAAACGCGAAACAATGCGTCGTGGCAGGCAACGTTCATTCTCGGCTGATGGTGTGACTTTCGTTTTTCACGGCGCAGCCGGTGTTGCTCATCTTCAAATCTCGCGTCGCGCCATTTCTGCTGTTTGTGAGAAAGCAAGTCTGTGTCTATCGAGATCTCACTCTTCTGTCTGCGCGAACTCCACGCGAACGTGAAAAAGTCGGTCTACCTGGAACCCACCCAATTCATATTCGCACTACTATACTCGTAATGTACTCGTACTTGGTACCTTTGGCCATGCTTATACGTCTACCCTACAGTTTAAGCTCAAGACAAAGCCCTACCACGGAAAACAACAGGAACACTGCACAACGCGAGTTGGACAAGCGACCTGGTAATCGCGCACAGTTTTTAGTACGTCTTTGCACTCGCGGTCGGAATCGCCATATTGGGAGTCTCAATCGTCTCTTCGACCGTCTTTGACCCATCGGAATTGTACGTCGTCCTCGTGATCTTCTTGGTGCCATCCGGAAGGTCTGTCTCGGTCGTAGTCACAGTTCCAGGGGGAGGAGCGACACTGCCAGCAACGGCCGTCGCCATCGTGGGCGCGCTTGAGGGACGAGGGTACTCATCCTCAATCTCTGCAGGAGGAGGCACTTTCATAAGGATAAAAGTCGTAAAAAACCACAAGATTGACGCACCAATGGCAATACCGGCGTGTACGTCAAACGTACAGCCAGATCCGAAGATGTCCTGGTTGCAGACGTTGGAGGCAAACACAATCTCCGTGAGTATGACGCAGACTCCCGCTGAAGCGGCGAAGGCCGCAAGGATTTTAAGAAAGCAAACTCGAAGCCCCATGCACGCAGAGCAAATCGTTGCAACCTTTTTACAGTAAAAGTGGGGAGAAGCGTGTGCGTGAGAACCGATGAGATGATTGGCGATTCATATTCTCAATAGCATACACATACCAGACAAAAGAGACCACAGAAGCCCGCAATTGTTCCCATTGCACGCGCGGCATTCCAGGTCGCATCCACAATAAATTCATTTCCAAAGTCAGACCAAACCCTGCATTCCCTGTCATCAAAGACGTCTTCGACTGAGTAAAGTCCCAAGCCTATCTTGCCGTTTACACGTCCGAAACCAACATCCACATCCTCTAGTAGGACATAACGGCAGCCCCACACAGCACTGGACGTCATTCCATAAGAAACTAGAGCGAAAAGCATGCCGATAACGGCCATCCTTCCGTTGGGAAACGAGCTGGTGTTGACAAAGGACAAGAGAATTCGCAGGATTGAGCCAGTGTTCAGTGAGCCCAGTCGCTTTTCAAAACAACAATCAAAATTTATTAGCCCTGGCTCGCTTGGACCCTTACCAGCATCCCTGACATCCGTAGCGTTCTGTCATGGTCAAATGTAGTCTTCCTCGACCAGAAAGCAGCAACCTTTATCGAACTTTCGAGTCACGCGGTCTATTTCGGTGTCAACTCTCAACTTCCCAACGGATGGTGTGTGCGCGATTTTCAATTTCACAAGATTGGGTCCGAGTTCGCAAGATTCAAGATTCTTGTCCCTAATGTGCGTTCAGAATATCATCGCGAATGCCCAAAGGCTTCAGCAAACCCCTGGCAGCTATCATATTTAAGTTAAAGTTATGACACTTCTGGTACCCCGGCACTCGTAACATTCTCCCTTTAAGTCGTTACAATTTAGCCGATACTATCACATCCGATTTCATGGCAACGCTTTGACTTAGACGACTTTGTTGGGGACCATCCATGGTTCATCATCTTCGGGGTCAACGTCAACGACCACACTATTCGGCCTTTCCACAGTCTGTTGCACCGTCCTGGATCCGTCCACATTGTATATGACCTTAGAAAACTTTTTTGTGCCATCTGGGAGTACTGTTTCTGTCACGGTGACGGATCCGGCGGGAGGCTGGATACTCCCTTCCACTACAGCAGCGACAGGCCGACCGGTTGGAGTAGCAGGCGCTTGAGGACCGTCAAAAGCTTCGGTTGTAGAAATCGCAGCCAGTAAACAGGCCGAGACGAAGAAGAGGAAACTAGCGGCAATTGATGTACCGGCACTGTCGCTGAAATCACAGTGAAAGTCGTTGCAAATGTCGGAGGCGAAGGCGACCAAGGTGAGCAGAACTGACACGCTGGCGAGCAACGCCGCCAAAGCCATGAGTCGCACGACAAGAGACGAAAAGCTCGTGCACGCCATGGCTAGCGTCAGTATCATCAGGATGAAACCGAGGACCGCACTTATTTGTCCCATGGCGCGTGCCGCTCGCCATTTGGAGTCAAACAAAGCGTCTTGCTCCACGTCTTTCCAGGAATAGCACGCATAGTTGTCCCAGTCTTCCCATTCGCTCTCCAAGTCATCGAAGTTGAAGTCATGCTCTCGAGTATATAGTCCAAATCCGAAGTTCCTCTCGGTGGGAAGATTACGGTCGACAACTTGACTCGGATCTACATCGACGTAGTGGCAGCCATAGATTGTGAACAATGTTAGAATGTACGACAGGATGACAGTGATGGTCGCAAATATGTTGCGATTGCCGTTCGGATAGGAGCTAGTAGGACAGAAGGAGTACTGCGAAATGAGTCATATGTTGATGAATGAGACGAACCAGTCAGCGATACAACAAGCTTACCAACACGGCCGACATTCGCAGCATGGGTTTGCACTTTGAGACATGTTGTCGTGCCTTGGTCAGTTTCTTTATGTACTGCGGGGTCAAAGTGTGCTTGCTCTTGGCTTAGAATAGTTAGTCAGTGAGTGTTGTAGGTGGGATTTGATTGCGTGAATGTGGTTGTGGGTGAGACATGGGCTTCGCATTGTATTAGTCGCGTCTTAGTGGAACACACCGGATCGAATTTTGATGGTATTTGAGTCACAAAACGTGGTATCGGACTGTGATATCCGAGTGACAGTTTCAATTAAACTTCAAGACATTTCGAAATGCCTATTGGTTTAAAAAACCGGTACTCGAAGAGTCATCGTATCTCAGACGTCGCGCAACACGCGACTTGATGCTTCCTGCATGTTCTTTTTGACTTACTTCTCTTTGATCCAAGGCAAGCTGCCCAACACGCCCAACCATGGAAAGATCTCGTGTCGAGGAGACCCCAAAACTCGGTTCAAGCGCCTCTCGCTTGTCGAGCATGGGCGAAGTGATTCCAGGCTTGTGGATCGGGAGCTTGGCAGCGCTGTCGCATCTTGCCTCGGTGTACAGCGGCGACGGCGGCTCTGATGCGAAGACGATACGTTTGTCAGTAATTACGATAGTCTCTGATGAACGTTTGATTCAGATTTCTCGAGACTTTATCGCTGATGCTCGATCCACAGCTTTATGGATTGAGCAGATTGTTTGGAGACTGTCCGACAAGGTAGGCGAAGACTTCTTGTCACCGGAACTGAATTGCGTCTTGGACGCAATCGACGAAAGTCAAGGGTACTCTGACAATGGTGGCCAGCAAGCAAATAATGAACCTTCTACTGATATTCACGCATGTTTGGTCCACTGCGCAAAAGGTGTCTCCCGCTCGACTGCTGCATTGGCCGCATGGCTTATATCACGAAAGGAACGCACTCTCGGCCAAGCGATGGACACCATTCGACGAGTGCGACCCCAGGCAAACCCAAATCTAGGATTCTTGGCCGCTCTGCGAGCAATGGAGCAATGCAATGGCGGAGTAGATTCTGCCAGACTTCGACTTTCTTATTGAAGCAGGTCTGACGAAGGACTCAAGAGCGTTTAACGATTGTTTCAACTCGACCTGTTTACATGACTTGAGGCCATGTCACAGCACCATCAACGTAAGACAAGTGCTTCCTGATGTAGGAGTACCCACCGAACTGTCGCTCGATCACCTCCTTGCTACAACAGAAAGAACATGATGGCTTTCCGTTGAAGCATCTGGAATTTCCTGAAATCTTGCTTAGGCATTTTGAGAGGTGCAGTTCTTGGGGCTTCGCAGAAGCGGGAAACCGATGCGTGGCTTCTACACTATTCAATGTTGTTCCACCGACATACATTATTTTTTGAGCGCAGGTTCCCACAATTCCAAACACTCTGATAATATCATATATACTCTTTCCGCAAAGAAACCATCACAACAACACCATGTCCAAGGGATACCTTTTCGCGTTCGTCAAGGTCCACGACCCAGCCCACTTTAATGTTTACCAAGAGGCTGCCGCCTCAGTTCTCAAAAATCACCCCGGCAAGCTCCTCGTGAAGTGTCCAACACCGAGTATTCCCGAAAGCGTCAACGGTATTGCTGGTGGTAGCGCCGCAGTGGTAATCGAATTTGAGTCGTTTGAAGCAGCCACGGCCTTTTACGAGTCCGAGGAATACCAATCGGCCATCAAGCTTCGAGAACCGTATTCAGACGCAACTTTTCTGCTGGCTCCTGGACTCGAGTGAGCGCGTCCAACTGAAGATGAGCCGCGACAAGATGCAAAGCTTCTTTTACTTCCTAGATAGTACTGTTCAACCGTACCTTACCGTTAGAATATAAATAAATGGTCAAACCAGTTGGTATTGCCTCTTACTTGTAGTCGACGGAGTTCGATAATCTCTAGTCTTCGAAACAGTCTCTACCAATGTCGCGACCGTAGTGGAATCCCGAAGATTTCCCAACCTAAGGTTAAGGGAAAGACACAATCGCGTACTGTATTGAGCATGTCCTACTGGAGTAGACCAGTAGATGCTTCACAAGTGATCGCCAAGAGGGAAACAGAAACGCATCCCACCCAAGGTAGGTTTTGAGGTTGAGGGGTGTATGGACGGACTTTCTGCCTGTCTGTCGTCCGCATATTGCCATGTGACGTAGAACTTGTACTGATTCCTACGCCATCAGGCGTACCTGTGGGCAAATGCGTCGCAGAGAAACGCAGCAAGTCGTCGAAGGAGTGTGTGCCGAAGATTGCTGTGGTATTTGAAGGATATTTGGTCGCTTTCGTTCATGTAAGTGTTGCTATACTCTCTATCTCGCTGATTGAAATACTGGCGGCGAAAGAAACAGTGAAAAAGCATCAGAAATGGGAAATCTTTGAGCCTCTGTGTGAGCGAACACTATGCCACCCGTGTGGGCACCTGTACGCCGCCGTCTGTATCGCCACCCTAATTCTTTTTGCCTTCTTCCCGCTTCACACCCTACAGCATGCAGCCCTTTCGAAAGTATAGTGATCCCGAGTATCCAGTAGTGAAACCGGATCCCTCCGTCGATGATTGCTTGCGCTCAATGCGCTTCAGGGACTGGGCGGTCGCCGCTGGTATCACCTCTGCCAGTTGGGGCTATGGCTACATCATGGGCAAACCGCTACGCGGACCAACCGCGTCGGTCGCATCTGCAATCGGATTCACCTTTGCTTCCTTCGTCGTTTTGCAAGATACACGTGGACGGCTCATGGGATTTCGAGAGAATGGCAAGGAAGTAAAGGCCTATGGCATCTCGTCCCCAGTTCCAGAACCTGTCATGCAAGATGTACGATACCCAACGGCGACTGGACTGAAGTCTGATAAGCAAGGGCGCAACTGGAAGAATCTAACTTAAAATATGCAATGGGGCGTCGACCCATCCTTGGTAACTGTAACATGCAAACTACATTATTTCGTTTTACCACATATATACACTAGATTCTCGGAATGAAGCGCTCAAAATGCGGCCGTGCATTCTGAATGTTCAAAAGAGTCGCCGCCGTGTGCACGTTGGGATTCGAAACAATCACCATGATGTATGTGTTCACCGTAAAGGCATCGATGAACGCAGTGAAACGACTGTTCCTAACCTCCATGCCTTGAAACTGTGACTGTGCCTTGCCGCAACTCAACTTGAACTGCTTGACAATGTTGCTTATCTTCTCAAAGCGATGTGCATCAAAGTGTGGAGTGCGTCTCACATGACGCGGTGGTGTGCGGACGGTGACGGTCGTCGACGGAGCAGTCGTCAGTGTACCAGAGTCGGCAAGCGTCGCCGGCTTGTCGGCAGCTGTCCCATCGTCTCCCGTAGTTGCATCTGCCGTCTCGGTATCTTCCATCTGGTCGCCAGATCCCCCTTCCTCAATGGACCCATCACTGGCTTGGGCGTGACTGATAACGAGAAAGGTTGCACGCTCGAAGAGAACGACTTCGTCGGCTTCACAAATACGGCAAAAATTGTTCAAGTGCGTCTCCAGCAAACTAATGTTGGGAATGAGATTAGTGACGATCTCGCTCCACGCCTTGTAGAGAGTTTCGTCCCAAATCGAAGTTCCATAGGTTTCAAAGCTCTCAACGCCACAACGAGTGCAGCTGTCTTCAATCAAGGCCCGTCGCTCTTCTAAAATCGGCTCCCGCTCCTCCTGCGCAACGAGATCCATCTTGTGGATCAGGACAAAGACACGGGCGTCCGGCGAAGACTCAGCGATCGCTCGCAGGACTCCCTCGAAATGCTCAAAGTCCTTCTCGGGCTGATTGGATTCAATATCAAAAACGTAAATCAAGAGTTCGACGGACCGAAAGATGGTTTCGCGGTCTCGCTCAAAGTACGATTCGTAGAAAGCATCCTGTCCTCCACAGTCCCATAGATTCAAGACGAGTCCACCCAGAAAGCGGACTTGGTGGTGCTCGACGTCGAGTGTGGGAGACAAGCGCGTGGTATCCCGCGCCAAATAGTTGGCGAAAATAATGCTTCGCATGCTCGTCTTGCCACTGTGGGCTTCGCCCATCAAGAGCACCTTCTTTTTTGCCATGGTGCCGGGGGATCGATAAGCGAAGTAGCCGATTCGATTCAATTCGATGCGATTGTACAATCCAAGACTATTACTGTCAACGAGCAAGACCTCTGCAGTCCAAAAGCTTATCGCACTACTCTTTGTCCCTTATGGAAGACAGACGGGTATGATACCAGGTATCGTATCACATGCAGGTGTTATCTTGCGATGTGGGCTGTGGTCAATTACTACGAAGTATGTGGTCCTGTTGCGTACTTTGTGTACTATCGGAGTATGTACGAGTAAGTTTTGTGGAGTTCGTGATTTGTGATTTGGTTCGCAAGTCCAAAGTTGGCGTCCTTCCGTCATCCAGTTTTGGCGCGCCGACAGGGTCACTGCAGAATGACCCGTAGAAAATGTCAATAAGTTCGAAGAAGTGTCAAAATTGAAAGTGGCCGATGGGATTTCGATACCTGTGTGGGCCGTTTGCGACGACGGTATGAGCTACCAGTTCCGGTAGAATTGCCCAGACTGCCCCTGAAGTACTCTCTACTAAAATGGAAGGACTGGCGGAGAATGCGATATCCGACTTTGAGCTACTCGGTCTCACGCCTTCGTACAACGCTGAGACGAACTCGTTTCATGCCGAAGAGTTCGGTGTGCCCGTCCGACAAGTAGTGGACAGGAAGTTGCCAGCAAAAGATCCCGAAACCAACTTGATCGTCGAGGAAAAGTTTGATTCATTCACAGGGTTGATTGATGGTATCATTGGAGAGCCGCTCCATGGGACGCGCAAGTACGTGCTGACCGGCGAGATCTACGAAGGGCCGTTTTGCAACAATGGACATCGACATGGAGACGGTGCGCTCGTCAAGAATATAAGGTTATCACATCCCACGCCAGGCATACAGGAACAGTCATCGAGCGATGAGGGAGAACTCATTGGTCCTTCGAAACTGACATGCAACCTCTCGTTCTCCGAGCCAACTATTTTGGGTCCTATGTAGACGACCGACCCGCGTACGGTACGCTGGTCACGGATACATTCACGTACCGGGGACACTTTGAAAACAGGCTGTTTCATGACGTAAGCGGAGAACTGGTTCATTCTAGCGGATATCAATATACCGGAGAGTTCCGAGAAGGGCTCATGCATGGAACGGGGCGAGAGCTAGAACCAGACGTTGGAGAGTTTCAGGGGGAGTTCAGGCTCGGGGCGAGGGATGGCTACGGGACATTCAAACGGAATGTTGACGTAGAAGACACCGACGTGGACACGTCTAGTAACGCAGGAAGTGTCGAAAACGAAGACGACGGCTGGACCAATCGATACGTTCATTCTGGTTTCTATCGACGGGGTCTCAAGCACGGTGAAGGGACCGAGTGGACGCCCACTGGGCAAGTTTACACGGGAGCGTTTGCTGCCAACGAACGCCATGGACATGGACAACTTAAAATGTTGAGTAATGGCATAACATATGAGGGACAGTGGCTCGTGGGAAAGCCTGTTGATGGTAACGGATGGCGCTTCCTCTATCCGTCCGGTGACACATACGTCGGCGAAGTGCAAACCTACCAGCCAAACGGTTATGGTATTTACACGCACAAGAACGGCGACTCCTTCTCAGGAAACTTTGTTGAAGGACGTCGACACGGTAATGGGATCTTATCGGACGCCAATGGAACCGAATTCTCAGGGACGTGGTCAGAAGACATGAACGTGAGCATGAGTCTTCTCGAGGAGACCGATGGCACGCTCTGCGAGATCGCGACGACACTGAGAGTAGAAGCTTCAGTTGATGACGACGAAGACGACGAGGAAGGGAACAAGCGTGATAAACAACTCCTCTTTCTCAAGCAGGCTATGGCAAAGTCACTCGAGACGTCACTCCACATAATTGCTCACCGGACGAGCGACACCGAATATGGACAGATGCCAGACACAGGGCAGTCTCGTAGAAGACCGCGTCAAAATAGCATGCCAACAGATCGGAGTTCCAAGGACACTCGAGCCGAGCTTCATACCTACGCCAACGGCGACACGTACCTTGGAGCACTGGATTCTTGTACCAACCAGCGGATAGGGTATGGTGTATACGTTTCCAAGGGATCGCGGTGTACGTATACTGGCGAGTTTCACAAGGGTCTTCGTTCTGGATATGGTATTCTTATTCACGCGGACTATGGCAAGTACGCTGGCGAATTCTGGGACGATCGAAAGCATGGCTTAGGGACACTCATCTTGAGCGACGGCAGTTCGTACCATGGCAGTTTTCGGAAAGGTGTCTTTGAAGGGAAAGGAACGCTTTGTGAACGCGACGGGACTGTCTATGTTGGCCTATGGCGTGGTGGGCTTCGGCACGGAGGAGGAATGGAAACCATGAGTGACGGTCGAGTATACCAAGGGAGTTTCTTCAATGGACAGAAAGATGGCTCCATAGGGACATTGCTTGACAAGGCGGGAGGCAAAGTCATATATCGGGGTGCGTGGAAGAACGGGATGTACCACGGAGAAGGCATATTGATGACTCGAAACGATTCAAACCCGCTAGATACGGTTTGCTATGAAGGATCGTTTTCACAAGGGAAACGGCACGGATTCGGCGTCGTCAAGTGCGAGTCAGAGGGCACACTATGCAAAGGCATGTTTAGCAACGACGACCCCCTGAATGGAAAGTGGAGAATATGTTATAGTGACGGCAGTATCTTCTCCGGGCAATCTCGTGTGCTTTCGGAGAACGAGCGTCGGTCTCAGAGAGACCTCCACGTAATTGTGCTTCCAGACGGGTTCGGTACGAAAAAGTACGCCAATGGCAATGTATACGTTGGATCATTTGAAGATGGTAGGAGGAAGGGAACTGGAACATGCATGTTTGCATCTGGAGACCAATGGGAAGGGAACTGGAATGACGACGACATGGACAGTGAGAGTCTGGGCACACTGCGACTGACACTTGCCGACGGATCAGTTCGCGAGTACTCTTCCAATCGGCCAATCATGTGAGAATATCCAAAATTGAGGCGTCGCTAGGTAGCGGTTGGGTAAGGCTTGTAAAAATTG
Organism: Licmophora abbreviata; assembly: GCA_900291995.1. NCBI lineage: Eukaryota > Bacillariophyta > Fragilariophyceae > Licmophorales > Licmophoraceae > Licmophora > Licmophora abbreviata. Next base: position 10,335 of record OLMU01000707.1, on the reverse strand, counting down.
GTAGACATCGTGTTACCTGGTCCCGGTATGATACTGTGAACATGTGAGCATAGAGTAGACTAGCTGGTTCTTCCGAGAGGCGCGATATCGCGTTTGAAATTAATCATCTACGTCACATGAAACCCGGAGTTTTCCTCTCAGATTTTGGCGCGCCCCGTATGATACAGGTATCTCGCTTGGAACTTTGCCGCATTCCGCATTGTCATTCACGGCGCACTTGTACACGACGATGGGAAGCAAACGGCCTTCCGAAGCAGACAGCCCCACCGCGGGAGGGGTAGAAGACGCATGTGCGAGTCCCCCTGCGGCCCGACGCCCTCGAGTTTCCGAGGAAGACAAGGAAAACAGAGAAACTGTGGACTATGACGAGGACGACGGGGCTTTGAACGACGAAGAAGAAGTACGATCCCCCCTCAAACGCCTCAACCATCAAGGCCGCTCTCCGGAAGCTGGAATTATCTCCAAAGTTTATGTTGAAAACTTCATGTGCCATCGCAAGGTAAAGAAAGACTTGAGAAATGACCAGATGATGCGAATTTTGCCCCAATTTGAATACTGGAACTCACGTACTGTATCGCACTGCCGTCACTCTTGCTGATATCTTCAGTTGACGGTGGAGCTGTGCGAGAACGTCAACTTTATTCACGGCCAAAATGGCAGCGGGAAATCAGCGATCCTTGCTGCCGTTCAGATCTGCCTCGGGGCGGGTGCTCGTCGTACACACCGAGCCAGAAACTTGAAAGATCTAGTTCGCAAGGAGGCCGGCGAGAACTGTAGCGGAGCCAAGGTCCGCGTGACTATTCTTAACAAGGGAAACGACGCTTATGAACACGACCGGTACGGTGATGAGATTACTATCGAACGAACGATTTCTCTTCGAAGCGGCTACAACGGATACAAGCTCTTGTCTCAAGATGGCAAGGAAGTAAGCCGCCAGAAAAAGGATCTCGACGCCATGCTCGACCAGCTCAACATTCAAGTGGAGAATCCGGTGGCCGTCTTGGACCAGGAAGAAGCCAAGAAGTTTCTCACGGGAAAGGCCGAAGACAAGTACACGTTCTTCATGAAGGCCACAGAGCTCGAACGCATTGACCGATCCTACGCCGCCGTCACTGACAATCTAAACGACCTCATCTCTCTCAAGACCAAGGTGCAGAACTCCATGCAGGAGGCGGTCCAGAACGTTGAAGAACTCAAGAACGAGTGGAAGCAATTTCAGGAACTCGAAAAGCTTCAGGATAAAGTAGAAGATCTCAAAGTGAATTACGCGTGGGCGTACTACAGCGAGCTCAAGGAGGAGACGACCGATAAGGAGACGGTAAGTTGCAACCGGTGTCGATTTCGTGCTTCTGGTTCCCTTCGACCTTTCCAACACACTCCTTCGCTCTACATCATCCATAGAAACTAGAAAAATTCAAGGAGAAGCGCGAAAAACGCATCGAGGAAATGACGCAGGTTGAGAGCCTCACGAACGGCCCCGACGACGAGAAGGAACGCCGAAAGGATCGCATTGACCAGCTCATTGACGAGTCGAAAGCGGCGGCGGACGACAAGAAAAATCTGGAGTCGGAGCTCAAGCGTGCCGTGGCACCCGTCAAACATAAGCAGCGTGAGCTCGATGCGGTCAAGAAGGAGCTCCGCCAGGCCGAGGCCAACTTGAAGGGCGCCAAGGGGTATTTGCAGGAGGAACGCGAGAAGATCCGTGCGGCCGCTGGCTCCGCCCAGACCGTCGCAGCAGAGCGTGCGGCTAAACTGGAAGAGAGCGAGAAAGAACTCGAGGAGCTTCGCAGCACGGATCAGCTCCGACGACAGACCATCAGCGAGAGCCACCGCAGGTACGAAGAATTCGAACCCCGCGTCGACAGCGCGAAGGAGCGAGTTGGCTCGCTCAAGTCTCAGGTCACCGCTGTCGAACACAAGGTTCGAGATCTCAATGCAAGTGGAAATGACTCGCTCGCTATTTTTGGGCCGAAATGTGCTGCGCTGCACAAGCTCGTCGAGGCGGCTCGTCGGAACGGAAAGTGGAGTGGAAAGGTTATTGGTCCCATTGGCGCGCACGTCAAGGTGGCCGACGGCAAGGAACAGTTCGCTGCAATTGCGGAGCTGGCAATGGGCGGCAGAAGCTTGGATCGCTTCATCGTAACGAACGATGCCGACCGTCAGCTGTTTATGAAGATGCGGCAGGATGTTGGCTGCAGGCGTGGGGAATGCAGCGTCTATCAGACGGCCACCGCGCTTCGATACAGCGTTCCGCCTCCGCCCACTGAAGATGTTGAAACTGTCGCCAGTTGCCTCAATGTTGCTAATGATCTCGTTTTCAACGTCCTTGTCGATCAATGTCGTATCGACCAACGTGCCCTTGCCGACTCCAAGGACTCTGGCGAACGAAGTCTTCTCATCCGAGACAGCCATGGCCGCGAGGCCATCCGCGGAAACATCAAGGAGGTGTACTTTTTGCCGCACGGTGACTTTTGGAAGGTCAACAGGGGATCTCGCTCCATGATCTCTCGCGACAGCAGGAACCCTTTGAGGACGACAATTGGCGCCGACAAAACGGCAGCGCTTAACTCGGCCAAGCGCGAGCTTGCTCAGTTGGAAAATGAACTGAAAGAGCGACAGGCGGACCAGAAGTCAGTTCTTAGTGAGCAGAGGGCGCACAAAGTTACATGGAACAAAGTGCGAAAGGAACATCTCGAGTCGACAGCTCGTCTAGAGCACTTGGAGCAGGAGATCTCGGATTTGAGGGCCGAGACGGAAGAGTCGGCCAATGTCGACATTGACACAACGGAACTTGAGGCCGACGTTGGCAGTGCGGAGGAGATCGTGGAGGCGACGAAAGAAAGGGCCGCTCAGATCAATGAGGAAATGAAAAACCTTTCACCAGCTGTCGACGAAACGAGAGCTCGCTTGGAGGAAGTGACGGCACGAAACGAGAAGGTGCTCGCTGACATGAAGGAGGCAGAGGAATCGTTGGAGGAACATATGCGTGTAATGTCCCAGCGGGAGGTCCAGATTCAGAAAAAGCGCGCGAAAGTCCAGCAAATCGATGAGATCATCTCCAAGCAAGAAGCAAACGTGCAGGAGGCTCGCACGGGAAGTCTCGAAGCTCTTCGAAAGGCTAGGCTGCTCCATTTCGTACGCGACGCCGATCGTAAAAAGAAGGAAGCGGAGGAAGCAGGCGAAACGACCCACGACAGTGAGCGAGAAGAAAAGGACGGGCCAACCGTGGAGGAGCTCGCGGCCATCGAGCCCGTGTATCATCCCAAGGAGTCGTCATTCTACAAGACCAAGGCCGAACGTGCGAAGAAGCAGCTGGAGAAAGAAACGGTGAGGCGTGAGCTCGTCGAAACTGACCCAGCGGTTGCGTACGAGAAGTTCAGTCGAGCGAAGACAATCTTGCAAGGCAGGATGGACCAGATTGGGCAGATTGAAGAGAACGAGAAACTCTTGACTTCTGATCTCAGAGATCGCAAGCGCCGATGGAAACAGTTTCAGGAGCACATCTCGGTGATGACAAACACCACATTCGACGAAATTCTCAACACGAAGGGCAGTTCCGGAGAGCTGGAATTCGACCACGTCGCAGGTGCCCTTGATCTCGTCGTCCAAAAAGACAATACGCAGGAATCGAGCCAGACTAAGGACGTCAAGGCGCTCAGGTTGGTTCGCTTCTAGGATTCTGGTGTGCCTGCCGACTGCATTTTTGACTAACTATTCGCACTGTGCTCTTGATTTTCACCACAGTGGCGGCGAGCGAAGTTTTACAACACTCGCACTGCTCCTTGCCCTCGGGGAAAGGCTTGAGACACCTTTTCGTGTGATGGACGAGTTCGATGTCTTTCTTGATCCGGTTTCCCGTAAGATCGCCATGAAGCAACTGGTAAGCACGTTGCGCTGCCCTTTTTTGACAGCGCTTTGATTCGAGCGGACGCTCCCAAACCGTGTCTAACTCTCCATTCGTCGCCAACGGCATGCAGATTGAGACGGCACAGACTATGAAGCATCGTCAGTTCATCTTTATCACCCCGCAGGACGTCTCGAGCTTGACGCCGTCTCCAACCTTGAAGATTCACCGCATGAAACCACCCGCGAAGGGGGCTCAAGTTGGTGGGCCATCCCAGCAGACTCTTGAGTTTGGAACACAAGCGACTGCGAATGCAAGCTGAACTGGTCAAGTCTGAGTGTAATCGTAGCGCGCTATGATGTGACGGTGCGAGAAGCCGCGTTCTGCTTTGAGACGACCTGAATATGATGACAGAAATCTATCAAATCTAGTATCTATGTATGTCTGTGTCGGCGATTTTGTACTCGTACGACACCATCGTCTTGTACGGTCTCTCCGGTCTTCGTCTTGCAAGATCGGACTCTGCTTCAAAATCAGCTTGCTTCTAGAGATCTACACCGGTGCTGCAGCAAGTCGTACCGTCACCTAAGGTCTAAATGCATCTTCTTATGAGCGGCATGGTGGTTAACTCTCATAACTGGTACCAGTATCATGTATCATCGCTCAATGAAGAGAGTGTGAGAGTCAGTCGAGTCGAGTCAGGACCAATGACAGTTCTTACTTATGGAAGATGTGCGCGCTCGCCCAGTGCGAGAAATTTTTGGCGCGCACAGCATTTCGAACTCTCCACTGCCCCATCGCAAGTCACAGGTCGCACACATAGTGAGACTGCACTTTTGCTGCATTCGGCAAATGTATGGACAGTGACCATGTCGTCGAAAGCACAGAAATCAGCTGCGCTCCGAGCCATGCGAGAAGCGCGCTCTCGCCAAGAGCAAGGACTAGGCGTCTCGCGAACCGACGAGTACGAAGTAAAGGAGGAAGCCGACGTTTATGAGTACGTCGACGAAGACGAGTATCAGCAGCTGGTCGAGTCTCGTCGCCAGCGTGAGGACTTTGTAGTCGACGATGGTGAGTCCCATTTAATTTCTTTGTCATCCATGTGATGATTGAGAGGCTGGAAATTTCCCCCGTCGAATTCGGCGATGTACAACTAAACTTTTCTAAATTTGGTTTCCACCTCCCCAGACGGACTCGGATACTACGACGACGGCGAGGAACGTCTTGGAGACGAGGAGGAAGACAGCCGACCCAAGAAGCGTTCTGCTGCGACCGCAAATCTCACGAACGCCGCCCTTCGTAAAGCGCGCAAAACCAACGCAATGCGTGCCAACAAAGGGAAGCGTGACGACACTACCGAGGACAACTCTCCGCACAAAAATGCGTCCATGTGGGATTTCGTCCAGCGCGGAGCAGTTTCTGCCACAGCCGGCTCATCGTCTACCGCTAGGCGCACACACTCCATCGGAGCCTCTGGTGGTGCTGCTTGTGGCTTGGATTCGCTCCTCGATGGACTCGATTCTATCAGCACACCGCGGGCTCCAACCTCCCGTCGGCGAGGTGTGCGTGGCACATATGGCGGCGCAGGTCGTCGTAGCACAGGGTCAACGCAAACCTCGAGCACCCGTCAATCATCCAGTAAAGCGCCGCGAGCCTCGACGTATTAAGGAACTTGAGCCGACGTACGAGGACGACGATGGCTACGATGGTGGCTTTCATGATGACGAACTCAATGCGGACTGGGCCAACGACGAGGATGAAGCCGCGACCTCGCTAGCCAAAGCGGAAGACAAGAGCCCCCAGAAGACAATGTCTGCTTCAGAAGTTCCTGATGATTCTACCGCCACCGAGATGAAACTCCAAGCCGAGACGTCGGAGGAGGGGACGATGGAAGTCGATGACGAATCTCCCACAGCCGAGACGGCCATCGGCTCAATTGGAGCTGCGGAAGAAGTCACGCCCGCCCCAACCACCAGGAAGCGTTTTGGAAGGAACAAGCTCGGACGAATCTCTGCCCCAGCCAAGGCGGCTCTTGAGCAACAAAAAAAGGCTGTCGCAGAATCGGAAACACTTGAAGCGAACAATCGGATTCTTGCAACAACTGCGCCCACCAATGTCGATACATCCTCGGCTTCTTTCAAGCCCGACAATATCGCCGTCGAGAGGAAGGAGTCTACCGGTGCTACTGCTGCCGCAAATCTTGAGGGCGTCTTAAAAGAGAAGGACGGAGAGAAGTTCCTGGACATGTTTTGGATTGATGCTGTCGAACGCAGTGGCGACATTCTCCTCTTTGGAAAGGTCGCCGTCGATCAGAACGTCGGCGACAAGTCTTTGACATCCTACGTGAGCTGCTGTGCACTAGTGACGAACAACCTTCGTAATCTCTTTTTCCTCCCGAAGAAGAAAGCCAATTCCGATGAATACGTCGACATGATGGACGTGCACAGCGAAGTCAAGTCGATTCTCCAGCCGTCTTGCATTCCGCACGTCGCCGGCGCTTCTTGGGCCGGAAAGGTCGTCAGTCGGAAATATGCGTTCGAGGACCAGTCGATTCCTCGCAATGACACGCAGTATCTTAAAGTCGTCTACGACGCGAAGTACCCCGTGCCTCCACATGAGGTGTGTGCAGAGGGTGGAAAGTACATTGAAAAGATCCTGGGCGCTGGTGCATCAACCTTGGAGAACTTTATCATGAAGCGCAAGCTCATGGGTCCGTGCTGGATCCGCATTCGCGACCCAGCTGCTGCCAGAACTCCTCTTTCCTGGTGCAAGCTGGAAGTGCAGCTGGATACCCCGAAAAGTATCTCTCGACTAGATCTCGTTGAGACTGGCACTCCCCGCCCCCCACCGCCCGTTGTCAGCATGTCGCTAAAGTTCAAGACTATTGTGAATCCCAAGACTCATAAGTCAGAAATCGTTTCTGTTAGTGCGATCTGCCACAAGCAGGTGCTTCTCGATACTGCATCAGATGAGTCGACGCGTCACATGACTCAAATTTCTCTCATCCGACCCCTGGGAAGCGCTGGTACGGCAAGTGCGACCAACGTTCTTCCGCAATTCCCGAGAGACATTGATCAAGAAATCAAGTGTTCCATGCCCCAGCTTCAGCGTATGCCGAACGAGCGGGCTCTTCTGAGCCGTCTTTTCGCGCAGATTGGCTTGTGGGATCCGGACGTCATCGTCGGCCACAATGCCTTCGGCTTCGACATGGAAGTGCTCCTGTCGCGATGTATCGAGCACAAGGTTTCGGCTTGGTCGAAGATCGGACGCCGTCGCAAGATGCAGCTTCCTTCCAAGACGCACTTCTCTGCCGGCAAGGACTGGGCTATCGTGGACGCCCTTTCCGGCCGTCTCTTGTGCGATACGTATATTAGTGCTAAGGAGCTACTCCGTGAGACGACGTATTCCCTTACGAATCTTGCTGCAACCCAACTGAGGACTCAGCGCACCGATATCGAGCCAGTAGACGTTCCTCAGTGGTTCAACAGCAGCAAGTCGATCGTGCAGCTGTCCAGTCACACCCTCAACGACGCCCAACTTGTCCAGCGTCTCATGTTCAAGTTGCAAATTCTTCCGTTGACGAAGCAGCTCACTTGTGTAGCAGGAAATATTTGGTCTCACACCATGAAAGGAAATCGAGCAGAGCGCAACGAGTATTTGCTGCTTCATGAATTCCACCAGTTGAAGTTCATTCCTCCCGAGAAAAGACGAAAGCAGAAGGGGGAAAGCGGCAAGGCCAAGTACAGTGGTGGACTGGTCCTGGAACCGAAGAAAGGACTGTACGACAGCTTCATACTCCTCCTCGACTTTAACAGTCTATATCCGTCTCTGATTCAGGAGTACAATCTTTGCTTTACCACGATGGAGTGGTCTCAATTCCAAGAGCAAGTCTCGTCTGGAAACGATGGCAACTCGTCAAGCGTCCTACCACCGGTACCGGACGAGTCGGTCGAGCGAGGTGTTCTTCCACGCGTGATTAAGAGTCTCGTGGAACGCCGTCGCGCCGTGAAGAAGCTGATGAAGAACGAGAAAGATAGTGACAAGAAAGATGAGGTAAGAAGTACGAGACCCTTTGTGCAATCCGGAAAACCCGTTTCTAATCCTGTTTGATGCTCTGCATTTAGCTCGATATTCGCCAGAAAGCTCTGAAGCTGACCGCCAACTCCATGTATGGCTGCCTCGGCTTCTCCCATTCTCGATTCTATGCACAACCGATCGCTGCTCTAATCACGGCCATGGGTAGAGAGACGCTTCAACGTACAGTGGACATTGCCCAGGAGAGCGTCGGACTGGATGTGATCTACGGTGATACTGATAGTATCATGATCAACACCGGCATCACTGAACCGAAAGAATTGGATAAAGTGTACAACCTCGGAGAAAAAGTGAAACGAGAAGTCAATCGTCTCTACAGGACGCTCGAGTTAGAAATCGATGGTGTCTTCCAGTCGATGCTGCTATTAAAGAAGAAAAAGTACGCGGCTGTTACCGTCGAGGGCAAGAACGCAGCGGGTGATCCCATCTACGGCAAAGAAACCAAGGGACTCGACCAAGTTCGCCGAGATTGGTGCGTCCAGTCTAAAGATACAGGACGATACGTGCTAGACCAGATTCTCTCCCGTGGCGACAAGGATTGCGTCGTGAACAACATTTACGAACACCTCCAGGAGCTCGCGAAGAAGATGCGCGACGGAGAGCTGCCCGTGGAGAAATATGTCATTACAAAGGGCTTGAGCAAACACCCGAACGACTATCCGGATGCCCGGTCGCAGCCTCATGTCCATGTGGCCAAAATGCTTCTCAAGAATAACCGCCCCGTTAATACTGGAGACCACATTCCTTACGTTATAACGGAGCCGCTCGGAGACGAGGCTCCATCCAAGAGCAAGTCGGTGGTCGATCGGGCACGGCACCCAGAAGAAATTGCACGTAGCGGGGGAGTCCTCAAGCCAGATGTCGAATGGTACTTGGCGCAGCAGATCCTTCCGCCTGTGTCCCGTCTCATCGAGCCGATCGAAGGCATGTCGCAGTCCGTCGTCGCGGAGAAGTTGGGTTTGGATTCAGCCAAGTACAACCACTTGATGAAAGCTCCAGGTGCAGACATTGACGACGACAACCTTGTGGATTACACCCCTGCGTCATGCTTGTCCGATGAGGAGCGTTTCAAAGACGTAGAGAAGCTCCAGCTCACGTGCCTGTCATGCGGGGTCAAGAGCGAATTTCCTGGCGTGTTTTTCACCACGAAAGAGGACACAAATGGATCCAACGTTGTCACATCGGGACTGCAGTGCGTTAATCCGAACTGTGAGCACCCAGAGTTCTGGGGAACCGACAGTCACCTGGACGTGATGGCGCGCATTTCGAATGCTGTGTCCGTGATGGTGCACCGTCAAATGAAGGAGTACTACTTCGGCGTGGTGCAATGTGACGATCCCAGCTGCACTCTTCATTCAAGTCCCACTCGCCAGCTCTCCGTTGTTGGTCCAAGCACATGCCTTGCTCGCGGCTGCGCTGGTCGGGTGCATCCTGTCTGTACTGAACGAGCCGTTCACAACCAGCTCAAGTATCTCGATTCCCTTTTCGACGTGAATCATGCCTGCGATCAGCTCGAGAAGAAGCCGGAGTACGGCTCCAAGAACGAGCTGGTGAAGAGCATTGCCAGGTACGACAAAGTTACTATGGAGGAGCTTCACGAAGGCGCCAGCAAGTACCTACGCGGAAGCGCTTTCAACTGGATTGCTCCCTCCTTCTGGTCGTCAATCTTTGGAGCGGTTGGGACCAAGCAGTGAGAAGGGCACGGGGACGGGATGTGAACGAGAATGTGTAGTTGCGTCTGTAACAAAGCTAAAGTAATAAGTGTGGGAAACGAAATTTCCATACCTATATTAGTACTGGTTGGTTTGCACGAGTCCACGGTTGCGTGGCTATTTTTTGTGGTTTTCGTCCTTCATCGCGTCCTTTACAAAGTCAAAGGTCTTGTCTTCACTCGCCCGGGACGGCGCATCCAGAAACGAGAACGAGTTCGAGGCTGCGGCGTTCGGGTGCGCTGCCATGACGTTAGGATTGCTTCCCTGACGCGCCGACATTTGCATCATGGGTCTACCTCCTTGCTGCTGCATGGCAAGCGCCATTTGCATCTGTTGCATTTGAAGCTGCTGTCGCTGCAACATCATCTGATATGCCATCGCCTGCATCTGCGCTGGGGGCAAACTGCTCACAGCTTTGGCCGAATTGGGCGACATGTTCATCAGTGGATCAAATGCCTCCTTCGACGGAGGTGGCGGATGTGTTTCCATGGGGGCGGGTTTCGCTCCGTCATTCATGAATCCGAACGCCGAGGCTCCCGTAAGCGGGACCGGGCCTGACGAGTCCTGTGGCGTCTCCTTTGCTCCCGCTTCGGAGACTGGTTTGCTTTCTTTGATAGTCATGCTTCCAAACAAGTCGCTATTCGGTGCAGCCACGTGTGGTGTACTACCCAGCACCACGTCAAA
>OLMU01000706.1:0-11758 GCA_900291995.1 Licmophora abbreviata | reverse complement strand
CTCCGGCGTCGGTGCAGGCGGCGCCGCTTCTCCGACATCCCTTGTCGACTGAACGGTCAACCCGCCAAACAAGGAGCCAGAGGCAGCAACGGCCGGTGCTGCTGCCACCGCGGCAGGTGAGGCGGCAGCCGGAGGAGCCACTACCGGAGGCGCAGGCTTCGGCTCGTCAAAGTCCAAGAGATTCGGCGCCGCAGTTGGAGGAGGCGGAGGCCTCGAGGCAGGCGCCGCTGCCATCGCAGCTCCAGTCGTTTCAATTCCCAGAGATTTCAAGACGCGCTTGGCGGGTTCCTTGATGGCTGCTCGAGGGTGCCCCGCAAGCGGTACAATCTCGGCACCACAGGCATGAAAGAAGTCCACATACGCGTTCATGGGCGAGTCATCGGGCTGCTCCAAGGCAACACGAACGATTGTCTCCATGACGCAAAGCGCTTTGGCACGAATAATCCAAGGCTGCCCGTCCTCAAGACAATCCAAGAGTGCCGGACAGACGAGATCTGGATTAAGAGATGGAACTGACCTCGCGAAATTGGCTAGCTTGTCGGGAGGCGGCTCTGCCTTCATGCCACCCGGCGGACAGAGTTCCATAATGAGATTCCGTTCATACGTCCCATCGGATGCCGCCGTACCACCCGAACCAGCCGGGTTCGACATTTGATTTACCGTAATCGACGGAGTACTGTAGGCCGCTTCTCTCGCCTGCGACGCCACACTGGGCCTCGCCGGGTTGCCCATTGCGGGACCGCTCGCCCATGAGCCACCGACTCCACCGCGCACTCCGCCGGTCGTGCCAGCCGTCGCTGAATGCTGCCCCCACTGCGACGAGCTACTCTGTGCCCGGTAGTAGTCCGAATCCTGGTGCGAGGCTCCGCCGATGGCGTTAGGCCCACGGTTCGAGGCCATGGTCCATTGCCCACCAGTCGAAGAAGCAAGCTGCGAGCGTCCCGGAGGCGGATTGCCGTACTGGCAGAGCACGAAAGAGAACCAAACAAAACTATCGCGTGAGAAATTCATTAGCATTGACTGACTGTAATCACCGCAGCAGCCCTGGAAAAATCAATTGTGACTCACGGCTCCACCACTGCCAAAACCGGGCATACCAGAACGCGGATCAGGAGGTCCATCGGGTACATTTCGAGCGAGAGGGTCCTTGATCATGGCCACGATGGTTTCGCCAGCCGTACTGGCGACCTTTCCTAGAGTCATGTTTTCATGCGGTTGAGCAAGACGGGGATCTTTGAACATGGGGTTACCGATACCTTCCATGCGACGCGGTCCTCCCCCCGACGGCAGAGAGGCACCAGCGGGCGGTGCTCCGCCGTACGGAGAAGATCCGTAAGAAGGCGCGAGTCCTCCAGAACTGGCCGAATAGTCTGTACTAGTAGGCGTGTCACTGTAAATAGCATCAAGCGCTTCCTTGGCAGCGTCGCGGACGCGAACGTAGGGCTCGTCGCCCCTAGCTGGGTCGGGAGGTCCCCGAAACTGCAGCGCCTCCTTGACGGCCGAGACTGCAGTGGGATCCTGACAGACAGCCCGTTTGAACTGCCCTCGCGTGACTGGACTTTCTGCCGTCTTGGCAAGGACTTTCAGACACTTGAATTTGATATTGGGGTTGTTTTTGGATGCCAATCGGCGCGTCAAGTAGGTGGCGACCTCGGAGCAAGCCACTGGCGACGACGCGGCATTCTTGGCAATGTCCAGATACAAGTATCCGGGCGTTGGCGCCACAGTGCCGTCCGTGGCGCGGGCCAGCAGCGTCCTATCCATCGTAATAGAGAATTTTTCAGTAGAATGGAGTCGAAAGAAGCATCCAAAGAGACTCCAGCGGCTGTCAAAGGGCAACAGTGGGCTTGGTCTTGAGTGACCGGCTTCGAGCGAAATGGCGATAAACTTCGAAGTCAGTCGAGCGGCGACCGGCGAAACGAGCTATGCATATGATCGTCACGTAAGCACTAGTATACTTTCTACACAGGATACCTTTTTATATTTTATACGATACAACGACCCGAATAAAGCGCTGATGTAGACAGCATTGGCAGGATATTTTGAGTCCAGCGAGTCGTTGATTTCAGCGTCTGTACCGGTACGTCACGCTCAATGACTTGGCGCGCCACAGAAACGGAGGAAGATGAACTGTTCGCATACGATACTCGTAGACACTGCGAAAGAGATATCATGACAGTAGTAATATCGTACAAGAGGAGTTCATTGCGGTAAAGACCTCGCTTCCGATCTCGACCCTTACAGTGATGAAGCGATGGATAACTCTCTCACTGGCTCTCGACGCTGCCGTTTTGAGTCAGAGCTTCGTCATTTCGACGAATCCGACCAGATTTGGAACGAAATGTCAAACTGCTGGATTCTGGGGTCCTCGTCGCATGGCAAGTAACGAAGAACCTGATTTGTTTGATTATTTCGATCCACTCTTGAGTCCCCATGCCTATCCCAACGGAATCTCGCCAGACAAGTCGTCTGCAAAGGACAGCGAACGAAACAACGACGAACAACGGTACGATCCGCTGCGCATTCCAAGTGCGGCCTCTCGCACGCCACAACCCATCGCATCACCCATGAGCGACAACGAAAATTCGGATCTCTTCGACTATTTCGACCCATTGCTTAGTCCACATGCGTATCCGAATGGAATATCACCAAACAAGAAACGGACCGAGCAAAGAATCAAGCAGGAGGAGTCATCGAATGGCACCGGGAGCATCACTGGGAAGCCGAGTGCTGCAGCGGAACGATTGGACGTCTTTGATCCAAGATTATCCCCTCACGCGTACCCAGATGGGGCTCCATCCACGATCCTCGGAGACAACGATACTCTCCAGGAGGAGGGACGTCGTGTTGGAATCCTTTTGATGGACCATGGGTCGAAAATGCAAGCTTCCAACGATCGTCTTCACGAGCTGGCAAGCGTTTATCAAACAACAGTGGGGAGCGACTTTGTAGTTTGTGCTGCCCACATGGAGATCGCGAGTCCGTCCATACCAGAGGGGCTTCAAGAACTCCTTGATCAGGGTGTCGGTACGTATTTGATATCGGTGCGCCTAATACGATGCCGGGATGCACTGACACAACGGTCTGCTTCGTCCCTCAACCACATGCTCTATCGTTGATAGACGAAATCATATGCCATCCTTACTTTCTCTCGGCCAATGGAAGACACGTGTCGCAGGACATACCGCAGATTCTTTCCGAAGCTATCCAGTCTCTCCAAATTGAAATCCCGGTTGTCACCACTGAACCCGTCGGAGCCAATACGCAGGTTATGATTGGCGCCATTCAGTCAATCGTGCAAACGGCCAAATCATCACAGAGAACACAATCGAACTACGAGTAGTGCATAGAAGACGCCCAGAACACCGCGTCACAAGCGAATCAATACTGTTATTCTCGTTTTAATGATCACTACTTTCGTTTTCTACGTGCATTTCCGGTGTCAGTCTCACTCAAGGGTGACATGGGATGCCAGCATCGGTTCCACGCTCGATTCCAGGTCCGATGTGACGAACTTCCGCTCCTTCCTGAATTGACGAGCGTCGTATTCGATCTCTTGCACGAGCGTCGGGTCGTTGGCCAAAAACTCCTTGACTTCCGTCTTGTACACGCGAAAGATCTCGACGAGGAACGCCATGAGATCCTTCAACAAAGGGGAGCAGCTGGCGTGGAGAAGCGACTTGAGCTTGCAAAGGATGGGAAGAACGATCTCGATTAGATGCTTGCGACTGATCTTGGACAGGAGCTTGCCTTTGGCAACGGCAACATGGATGGCTTTCCCGGCGTCGATCGACTGATCGGCCACCTCGTCGTCTGTGTCAATACGGCGTCCCACGCGGAGAGCGGAACTTGTCAGAATGGAGAAGGCATCGCTCAAGACATTGAAGGCGTTGTCATCGGATGTGCTTTTTGCCGTCGACGTAGGTCGGGATCCTGGAGTCGCTCGACACACTCGTCCGAGGTCGCCTTCGCTGTCCAGCGCAGCTCCGAGAACGTCCTTAGCAATACGAGCCGTAATGCCAATCTTCTCTTCGTCAGACATACGTGACAACATCGTCATGTACATGCGATGGCGCTTGTCTCGACCGGCAGTGCCACTGAGGTTGATTCCGTCGAATCCGACGGTGACACCAGCTCCATTGTCGCCGGACGAAGCTGCAGAGGCGTAGATGGGGTGAGCAGTGCATCGGTTCAGCACGAATAGAGACTCGACAAAATTGTTGAAGAAGAGCTTGGGGTACTTCGACAACAACGGGCCCGTCAACGTCATCTCGGCCAGATGCGCAACCCCGTCGTCGTTGTCTGTGGATGCCACGAGGAATCGATGGAAGAGAAGCCCGCGCCACTTAATGTAGTCCTGTAAGAGTAAACTTGACAAGAGCAGGACCGCATGCTTGCGGACGAGGCCAGTCCCCTCGCATTTGGCATCGAACAAATCGTAGCTCTCTACGTCAGTGCTTCCCGACTGTAGACACGCAGCCATAATTGGCAGGTAGCGATCAACTAGGTTGGTGTACTTCACGCAAAGATCCCCCAGAACCAATAGCGCATTGCTCTGCACTGAAACACACTTGTCGGTCATGTTCTGGTGAAGCTCCCGAGCAAGAATGGTCAGACAATCCTTCGCGAGGTTTTCATCCCGCAGACATAGCTTTCCAAGAGCGACAAATGCGTGTGCACGGACGGCGTCTGGTGTCGCAACCAATCCGAGGTTGGCAGACGACGCTGAAGTCGGCAAGTGCTTGGGAAGAACCGACTGAACAAGACGCATCAATCGGCTCGACGGTCGAACGTACAATCCTGCAATGACGTCCTCCGTACCCGGTGCTCCGTTGCCTAGAATCACAGCGCGTGAAGGAGAATCCTCGTCTGCATGAAAGCCGATCATGCAAAGTTCACCAGCAAGGAATAGCGCCCGAGAAACACCCTTTGCCTCTGAATTCACCGTGCGAGAAACAAATGTCGCAATCTCTTCTTCGCAAAGCTTGCTCAGTCCATCAATCCAATCGGAGCACTCTCGCTTAATTGCCGCCGGACTGCTGTCGAAGTGAAGTCGCTTCGTGAATGTCACAAGTGCAGTCACGGCTGCGCCGGCAATCTGCGACGGAAACGTGAAGGTGCCAAGCAACGATTTGAGAATTGATGTGAGGTTCTCAACATCTTCCACAGAAAAGCGCATGGCAAGCTTGGACAGGACGCGCAAACATGCATCCATGCACAAGTGAAGAGACGACGACTCATTTCCTTGCTCAGTGGAAGCCAGAAACGTCTTAAGCACTGTCTCCCACGAGACCACGAGAAAATTAATTCTGGACGAAAGACGTTTTGTCCAGGTCGTGACAGCATCCAGCGGTTTCACGTGATCCGTTGCCGCATCCAGAAGACACCAGACGCCAAGTGCCTGCGTCGGGAGCGGTTTCTCCAAGACGACGGAGTTCTCTTCAGCGAAAAACTCGGACAGAACAAATTTTGTTTCAGACAAGAGGCGTTTGAAGATATCTTCTTCATACGACGCTTCGAGCCTCTGGAGCATCACTTTCAGAGCACCGAACTGCCCCCGAGTGGCGCCCTGCTCATGAGAACTCTCGTGAACACGAGCCAGGATACGCCAGCTTGACAAGTACGGATGTTTCAAGCGCTGGGCCCGGGCGACCTCTCCCTTTTCGCGTGTTGCTTCCACAAGTGGTCCGACTACGATGCTTGCGAATAGATCGACGGCCTTATCCACACAAGTAGGCTCGGCGTCCATGACTAAGGGCAGAACCGCCCTCGTCCACGCACTCTCGAGCAACAACATGCACGGTAGGGGCTTCTCATCCGGACTATCATACGAGCGCTGCAGGAGCGAGGTGAGCGCATCCGCTGCAGCCTTTCGTGCCGACACGGAAGGGTCGGCGCACACGTGGCAAAATACCGAGATATCCGTATCATCAATATGGGAGCCCTCGCCCTCTGGTCCAGCTGACAGGACCTCTGCAAGCGCACAAACAGCGTTCTTGCGAACCGTCGCCTTTTCGTCTCGAGCAGCACGTTTCCGGAGCGTCGCCGTGAGCTCACTGAACACTGCATCGAAAGCCTTCGCAAAAGCTACACTGGCAGCGCTATCAACGATTTCCGGAGAGGAGAACTTGCGCATCGTGTCAGCGATACAAATTGCGGCTCGAGCCCGAACGACAGAGCTCTTGTCAAGGAGACGGCCTTGTAGTGCGCGAAAGAGCGCAACAGCAACGTTTTCGGAGCTACTCTCCACAATAGGAGAAAAGGACGCGCGTGAAGATTTTGAAGCACTTGTTGGGACCGACATCGTTCCCCTGCTATGATCGTCCCACAGCCATTCCGTCGGTAGGATGCGACCAAGGATTTCGCTTGCAGTCAGTCTGTGATTAGCGACCTTTGAATGGCAAAGGTGGAGAACGAAGCGCAGAAAACAGTCTCGTTCTAAGAGAGGCAGACCGGGAAGACATTCCTGAAGGACGACGACAATCGAATCTCGAACGCTCGCTTTTTCGACAGCCTTGGACGTGGCAAGCTTCTGCATCATACCGATCACGGCACTCAATACAGGGCGCGGTCGTCCGTTCGTCTGGAGAGGGGTGAGACCACTAGCAAGCTGAGATCGACTACGCAGGGGTGTGTTGGCACCCTTGAGCGTGGGCGGGGCGTGTTTCTCGCTGCCTGTGTCCTCGACACCGCCAAAGGATACTCGTTTCTTTCTTCCCTTCCGACCCGTGATAGGAGTGACGGCTTCAGACGACGAGACGCTCGATGTACGTGTCTTGGTGATCTTGGGTGTTGTTGGGGTCGATCGGGAATCCACGGAGGTCACATCGCTTGCAATCGCATCGATGAGTCCCACCAGAGTCGACAGGGCAACTCGATGGGCGGCATCTCTTCCATCCTGTCCATTGGGAAGATCGGATTGCACTGACAGACAGGGGAGAAAACCGCGAAGAATGAAGACGGAAGTTTCGTGGCATTCAACAGTCTTGCTGGTACTGACCCCGTTGTCGTCCACTTCTGCATTCGAAGAAGAGACGACAAGACACTTCTGGATTGCTTTCGAAAGGCCGCTGACGACTTCTTACCTTGATTCATCACAACGGGGTCTTGAGAGACAGAGCGAGCTGACTTGCCTCGCGATCGAGTCGACGTGATGGCTGACGAGGTCAGTAGCGCGGAGACAGCCGCATCCACAGCAGCCTCGCGTAAATCCTCAGACCAACTCATAAAATCCTTCTGGAGCAAAGCGGATCCTATGGCACCACACACTTGCAGCCCTTGTACGACCAGATCGTGTGGAGATAGAATAGCAGAGCTTTCGTCTATGTCTTCATCGTCCCACGCTATCTCCTCTCCGCCCGAGTCAGAAGCTTCCGAGATTTCGTCGTCGGACAACTGTTCCAGGACTGTCGTGTATGTAGCCTTCTTTTTCGATCGCTTTGTTGCTGGCGGCGATGGTACGTTAGACCCTTTGCGCTTAAGTCCGTCGGCGCCATCATCCGAATTTGCCGATACTATGCCCATACACTCGACATTCCAACGCCGTAGCAAAGCAGCAAGCCCACTGACAGCACCGACATCAATGAGTCCTGCGCCCCACGCTCCAGGCATCCCGATGAGTTCCGCATACAAAGTGGCTGCGAGAAAACTACGCTTGGTAAGAGTAATGGCAGACCGGCCCATGGCTTCCAGATTGGCTACTTCGTCCTGCGTCGCAGGGAGCAGCGCGTCCAGATCGACTCTACTCGCCATGAGGTCCGCGAGGAGAGCAGGGAGCTGAGAAAGGGTATCTGACTGTAAATTTCCAACCACGTCTCTGACACAGACGACCTTGGAGGATGGAGCGGGGTCGCTACGAGACGTGTTGTTGTAGTCTGCAATGCTCGTGCGAATGAAGTTCGGACCAGCGCTCTTATCTTCGGCCTCATCCTTTTCTGGAGCCTTGACGCTCCGCAGCCCCTCGAGTAGCTTCTGACAAAGTCGAGTCCCAGCTTCGACATCCATGTCGGTGTCGCAGGCCAACAGGGTCCGAATCGTGTTCTGGATCTCCGCCAAATCCATTCCTTCCGACGGCTCATTCGTCCCTCCTTTACCACTAGTAGACTCCATGATGCTTTCAACGTCTTTCTGCCGTTTTCAAGAGTGATTTCTTCCTCAGGCCTCAGACGGGCACGATATCGTTTGGTTCCGGGACCGTCTTTTGTCTTTTCTGTCGTCGTCATTGGCGCCGCGCCAGTTTTTGTGTGAGATACCACTCCCCAGAGCACATTGGTGGTCAGACCCACACTCGATACTAAAGAAATTCGAAACTAGCGCTGGGAAATATTCTTTGATGTTTTGTGGTATTGCGGGTACTCGAATACGACGCCGACGTGAACCCAATCGACTCGACTCAGTCGACTCACTGACTCGACTCAATTGACTACATATTGAGAGTGGCGAAAGCGCGCCGATGTGGCCAGAGTGTTCAACAAAAGTACGACGTAATCGAAAGGAGTACAACCGAGTGAATGAATCAGCGAACCAGTTAACCAGTGATAAGTTGATCTTATCCAAAATGATTCATTCTCTATTATGACATTTGCTAGCCAAGGTCGTGGCATCTATCCACACACTCTGAGGCTTTGCCAACTAGCGTATCGCTGCACATGCACATGCTTGCGTGCCACTGCTCGACACGAAGCGTTCCCTTGCTTTGATCACAATGTGCTTGGCGGTCTCAAACAATCCCACACTGAGAAGATCGATTCTGTATTTGAGATGAGACAATATTCAAGAAGTGCATGAGTTCCTAGTCCTGTACAGGGGACTCACGCCACGTCACTCTAACAATAGCAGCCTACTTACAGCACGGGCCACATCCGCAGCCGTCTGGGTGCCGACACTCTGCTGGTTCAGGGAGAGCATCAGGAGTGATGAAGGTGCAGATCCCACAGCATGGACAGTCAGCGCCGTGGGAAAGAGCGTTGGCGTCCTGCATGCGCATGTGTGCTTGATGGGCATGCCCGCCGACGCTATTCTTGCGCATGAGAGCAAGCTTCATACCGGATGGCATAGCGGACAAAGATGACGCGATGGCAGCAACAATGAGGGCAACGAAGGCATTCGAGAGCTTCATGTTTTGTTGGGAGGTAAGCTATTGTGAGTGGTGAAGCTTTGATGTCGATGCGATTTGTGAGCAAAAAGAAGGGGCGACGCGAAAATGTGGCGGTGGTTCCAATTTACAATTATGCCGAATTGGGCTTGTTTGTTACGCCCAAGGCATAAATCTCAATCTTGAAATGACACAATGACCCGAGCCTCGTGAATGATATGCCATAAGTGTGTATTCTGTCATGACTTTTTGAAGTCATCCTATGAATGAATCGAATGAATCATTGTGTCGTCCCGGGCGGCAGACAGATGCGACAGCCGACTGACGGCGACTCGACACTCTCATCGACTCCCTCATGCGGCAGTGATGGGCTGTTTGTGTCGGTGTCGGCGTCGGCTAGACTAGCCGTTTCGCATGACGCAACGAGCTTGCCGACTGAGCATGACTTCACTCTCGCGTCCAAGACAGAGTGCCTGGAAAAGAAGGAGCCCGAGGCCTCCGCTTCTGCTTTTAGCAGCCTTCATGTCGATACCGGCATGCCTGATGATAGCCCGCCCGGCGGCTGGCAGCCACACTCGCCGACAGTCGGGGTGTTGCATGCTACTTCCTCCCTCGGTTAGAACTCACGATTCTTTGAGGCGTGACTGCGAGCGAAAAAGCCAAGGCGGTGACTGTGTTTACGATCTCGGCGCTTCCAGTGGGTATCAAGTGGCGACGACTCTCTTTCGTACAATCGCCACACTGCATGAGACCGAGGCAGCATCAACTTCATTGTGGTTTCCGTCATTGCAGCATGGCGATCAAACAATGCGTCAACTAGCAGCAGTCGTTAATGGAAACTCGGATCGCATAGGGAAAGTGACGGCCGAGAGTTCAACGTGGCCTCGAGTTCCCACGACGTGTATCACGCTACGATGCAGCAAACCGGTCAGACCTAGCAGCTCGGTACCGCATATTGAAGAGACGGCGGAAGACATCGCGTCTGAGATTGCCAATACTGAAGAATGGGTTCAAGAAACATTATGTAGGCTCGCGCTCTGTCCCTATACATCTTCCCTAAATCGGGCCGCAGTTGGACTTGACTCTGTCGGAGTACAACCTGGAGCCATCGCAATACAACGATCTTCTTCCGTGTTCCCAGATCACCCATATCCTGCGGCGGCCTTGGCAGCTTCATTTTGGGAAGAAGTGACTCGTATGGTCGACACCTCGGAACAGAACTTGGCGACGACTCTTTTGGTAGCGCCCGATTCGTTCGATGATGATTTTCTGGAGTTTGCGTCCGTATGTGATGAGTTGATCGAGCCAGCGGTCCAAGCCGTGGGCGCCACGGATATCGTCGGTCGAGCGTGGTTTCACCCACTCTATAACTCATCTTCCATTGGGCATGATAAAATGCTTCCTGGGCACGCACTGCCTGCGGTCATGGTAGAGAGCTTTGTCGACCGCTACCTGGCCGACGAGTCATCGGAGGTCTCACTGTCATCTCCATTGCAACGACCCAGCTCGAAAGAGATTGCTCGCGCCAACGATGCCGTTCGATGGACCCCCCACGCAACGATAAATCTTCTGAGGCGATCGCAGCTCAGTGCAGCGAAGCAAGTCGAAGCGACATTGTCCAACAAGAAACCGAACTACGTGTACGTAAGAAATGTTTTGCGTTTACTTTCGGACGGAAAGCTATTACTTGACCGGTAGCGCATCTTGCGTAGCTACTGTAGCTAGATAAGACTGATAGGTCCATTTCAAATTTAGCTACTGTAACTCTTTCCCTGTGATAGGACGTCTGTTTTTGCATTCGAACATCCATTCCAATCTCTACCATGGGTCGCAAGTAGACAAATAATACATACAATGCATACGACCTATCTGTTTATGACACCTCCGCGCGTTTCGCCTCCAGTTTCTCGATCCTGCCTGTCGTCAAGTACTCGTGCATCTTCTCCGCTGAACCCTTACCAATATTGGGTACCTTGGTTTTGCCCTTGCCGAGTCCCAAGGCATTTTCTGCGGTTATCTCATAAGAGAGTTCCTTGA
Source organism: Licmophora abbreviata (assembly GCA_900291995.1). NCBI lineage: Eukaryota > Bacillariophyta > Fragilariophyceae > Licmophorales > Licmophoraceae > Licmophora > Licmophora abbreviata. Next base: position 627 of record OLMU01000706.1, on the reverse strand, counting down.
TTGCTTTTTCTGCCTTGCGATACGAACCGCCGGCGTTACGATTGCCCTGTTTAAAGTACAAGTCACCCAATTCGTGAAACAGAGACAGCAACGTTGCATTTTCAGGACATGTACACACGTGTTCCATGGCTGCTTGCTTGTCAGCGGCGGCCACCTTTTTGGACTCGGCAAATCCAAACTTATCGACGACCGCCTGCATGGCCTGCGTGGCACTCATGGAGCGGTCGGCAGCAATGATAGAACCAACGGCCATACGAGCCCTACCCAAGTCCTGTGGAAGGTCGAGCGTGCTGTCTTGGACGACAAGATCAACGAGATCAGCGGTGGCCTTCTTTATCTTGCTCGTCGAACTGATGTTCCAATCAAGCGTCGCGGCCTTTTGCATGAGTCCGGCGGCGGCAGTTTTGACCGAAGGCGATGCTGCCGCTAGAGCACCAGCTCCTCCACTCTTGATTTCTTCTTGCAAACGGTCCAGCTCTGCCTTTTCTTGTTCGCTCGGCTCCTCCGTAAACCAGGGCACGAGGCGAGGTGCGTCCAACGCAGGTCCCGAGTAGCTGCACGGCATGCGTGACGACAAGTCTTCGTCAAAGTACCCTTTGCAAATGACGGTATCGGCGTTGGCATTAA
>OLMU01000699.1:0-21437 GCA_900291995.1 Licmophora abbreviata | reverse complement strand
GAATCGCGCGCCCAAAATTTGTCGCACCGGCAAGAGATTGATGAGTATTGAGACCTCTCATCCATGATTACCATTACAAAATCAAAAATCATTGCACTTTCCACCCCCACGATGACGTCTCGCTTGTTTCCCAGTCATCAATCCCGTCGTCCGAACCCTGTGTCGTTCAGCACCACCAATCGGTTTGCGGATTCGTCCGACGACGAGTCCGAGACGGAAGAGGAGCGTCGTCGCAAGGACGAAGAAGAGGAAGAGCAGGAGCGTTTGCTGTCGGAGCAGTTTGGTGAAGCTTCCGAAGCGCCCAGCAGCGGCGCAGAGCGAAAGAGACGCACCTCGGATCAAGACATTGCGGCCGAGTATGCCGACGCCTCCACTCAGCCTCGTAAGAAGAAATCGCGACCGACACTACAGGTCAAGGATGTCATTGGGAGCAATGGACTCATTCGCATCAAGACTGAGTTTCCGAGAAAGCTGCGTCTCAACACAGGGTCCTCCTCCAAGAGCAAGAAACATGCCGCGGCACTCTACGCGCAGCACATGATCGATGCCTACACGTCGTTCTGCTACGACTTGTTTCCAGGATTAGCCTTTTCCGATGTCTTGACGCGGATCGACTCGTTTGGGTCCAAGAAGGAAATCAAGACCTATCTCTCGCATATGCGGGATGAAGTGCGCAACAATCATGTCGAAAATCTCTTTGGAAAGGAACAAGCGAATAAAATGATGCAGGAACTGGAAGATGGAATGCGACAGCAGGATCATGTGGACGTCGATGGTGCTCGTGCACACGACTTCCCGCGACACGATGACGCCGTCGGAACCATGCCTACTGTGGCGGAGGACGACTCGGACGACGACGAACCTGTTCGGAGGATTTCTACCAGAGCATCGACGCGCATAGCGGAAGAAGGTGAGGAGCAGCAGTCCGGAGTACCTACCGCTACGACCAATGAATCTAGCAGTGCCAACAAGGACAATGCCGAGGCAGAGGCGACGTTTCAAGATGGTGAGGATGACTTGCAGGATACCGACGACGAGCTTGAACTAGTCGCTGCCCCAAAGCCGTTGTTTCAAATAACAGCAACCGCTTCGACGAATCGAACTGATGCCGTTCTGGAGGATACTGAAGACGAACTCGATGATGAAGCCGAAATGCCGGCGAATCAGTCTGCTTCCAACGCGATGAATGACCTCGTCGAGACGAAAAGCGGAGAAACTAAGAGCGGACAGGCAAATGACAACGCTGCCGTCACTCAAGAACCGCCTGTTGATACGACCACGACGACTTGTGTCAAGCCTGATCTCGGAGTGACTCTCGAGGAATCGGCTATCGAGGAGAAGTCAGTTGCAGATCCGTCTGGCGATACAGCAGCTACAGAGAAAGAGACCGCCGTCGACGCGGATGCCTCCAAGTGTGAGCAACAAGAATCTCCTAGCTCGCCCGTCTCACGAAGCGACAGCAACAAGATGTCCACTGATGCCTCAACCCCGACAGCAAGCGTGGACAACACTGCTGTCGGCTCTATTCCCAGGAACCTCGAGTCAAGCGGTCCATCCGGTGCTTCCATGGGCGAGGTGGGGTCGCCGGAGGATTTGGACGTTTCGCCTATCAAAGACTTTCATCTTGGACAAGAGACGCCGGATCATCATTCGAATGTGCTCCTTTCGGAAGACCTTCAGGCTCATTTGACGGGGTCCGACATGCTAATGACGCTCGACACGTCGTCGCAATCAGACGAAGTCGCTACAGTTATTCCATCGGCAACCATGGACACGCAGCTCGAAAGTCCCTTGGAGGAAGGAGCGCCCTCAGACGTGGTGGGGAACAAGGAGATTTCGACGGTGTTCGACCCTTCGAATATGCAGTTCAGTCCCTTGAAGTGAGTGCGGCGCATGGGCAATCGTCAAGTTCTACACGTAGTAAAAGAAAGCCTTACCATAGTATGCCATGGATATTAAGCACACCTATATCACACAGCGTTGCCGAATAGAGCGGCAGTAGACATAGTGTAGACTAGACTAGCATGCCTGGTTTGATCTAGTGAGTCCCGGGAATGCCTATAAAGCTGACGTCTTGCGTGAACCAGAAACGAGTGCGCGCCGAGAAAAAAGCGGTGTGACGAGACCGACAACACACCCACACGGCAAAGCACAGGAGCGACCGGCGAGTCTTTGACGATGCCTCTCCCTGCTTTTCTGGGCCCAGCGGCATTCGGAGGACCAGCCGCCGCGGCGGCTGCCAAGCATGCTGCTGTGCAGGCATCGATATACACCGTAGAGTATCTTCCAGCGTTTTCTTCTGCGTCGTTGACAGCGGTGCTAGCACGACTTGCTTGGAAACGAGTTCCAAACTGGATCAGGGAAGATGTCTCGTTTCGACGTAGTACCAAAGGTCTCAAAGACGACAGTGAGGGGAGTGAAGGCGAGATGGAACGCCTTTCATCGGTGATTGAAAAGCTGCAAGCCTTGGCAGAGATTGGATCCGCGAAACTGGGCTGCCGTGTAGAGTTCATGTTTGCTTCGGTGCTCATCTACTTTCAGCTCGCAGCGCAGCACAAGCTTCTAAGTCCGGAAACTCGTGATGATCTGTTTCATGCCTCTGGAAACTCACTATCTGATGAATATGATACCATGCGACGCCTCAAGGACATGCTCGACATGGCCGTGCTGGCATACTACGTGGAGGACGAGAAGATCCTGCGCAAGCACCTCGATCCCGCAGGGTTCTCGTTGCAGCATCGCTCGGTGGCAACGACACCAGGATCCGTGGGATTCTTCGTCGCTGTATCGGAAACAAGCAAAACGCTATTGATTGGTATCAAGGGGACATCATCGCTCGAAGATTTGTTTACCGACTCTTGCGGACGTTCCGTCACGTACAATCCGAGCGAGGGACTTCAAGAAGAGTTCGACTCTAGGATTGAAGTGCGTGCTCAAATGGAAGACAGAGTGGTCGAGAGTGTTGGAGATCTTGCAGTAGAGGTTGTCAGTGGCCACGAGAGAATACTATTCGAGTATGCTGGCGATGACGATGAGCATCACGTGAGATGCCACGAGGGTATATTTCTGTCGGCACGGCGTGTTGCAGAACACGTTCATGCGACGGTTGCCAGGCTGGTTGTCGATGAAGGCTACACGCTCGTAATTGTGGGCCATAGTCTCGGTGCGGGAGCAGCGAGTCTGTTGGCGATGCTTCTCCGTTCTCGATTTCCCGCACTGACTGAAAAGAACATAGAGGTCTACGCATTTGCGCCGCCACCGGTTCTAGACCTGGATGCCGCTGTCGCTGCGACACCGTACGTGACATCCATTATCAATAATGCTGATATCATTCCACGGTCCAGCTTGGCAAATCTAGCGGTATTTCTGGAGTTTCTCAGGTCAGTGTCAGAACGATTACAAGAGGTTGGGTTAGCTCCGACTGGCCCGAGATCGACGGCAAAATTTCTACGCAAATTGGCGGCTGGTCTCAAAGATGAGCCCTTAATGACGTTAGAGGAAGTAAGAGACGCCATGAATGCCGCGCACGACAGGGTGGAATTGCATAGTCCGGACCACCTTTACGTTCCTGGTCGAGTCCTGCTTCTACATGAGAACTGGGCGACCCCAGGCGCCGAGGAAGGACTCGATGTGGAGCAATCCGCAAGAACAAATATATTCTGCTCATCAATGGATGGGACAGCGAAAGTTCTGCGGTTATTTGAAATCGATGGATACTGCATGCTTGGCGATCACACGACCGCCTCGTACTCTGCCGCTATCGACAAGTTGCTGCAACACTCGAGATCGTAAAGTTCTATCATGCTCTGCTGTTATAACCATTCGTCTAGTAGAAAACGTATGTATGCATACATGTAACACTCCCTCCTAGTCAAGATATTGACTGTGCTGCGACCCAAGAAGCAACGTTGTGAGCTCAAGCTACGTTGTATGTAGCTTTCTCTGCCGGTTGAAGGTATCGTACGACACGGGTATCGATCATACGCAACCATGCTCTGATGGGACGGATGCACGACAAAACTCACTATACGCGAGGATGACCTACGACACCTAGAATGACCCGCAAATCCCAAGCCACAAAATCGAAAAAACTGGATCGAGCGATGACCGGATTGCGATTCGATGACTCCCATTTCAACAAAAGAGCATCCGTCTTAACCCATTCTAGTCATTGAGACGAGTAGAATCTGTTTTACCAATCAATCAGCGACGCGATAATGAGTAGTCGCTCCTTCTGTATGGAGCGAGTAAGAATCCAGATCGAGATCGTCTTGGAGGCGATTGGAGACTTCGTAATGAACTCTGCCGACAAGTTGCGAAGACCGCTTCTCGTACTCGCGGGAGTCGCCCTCGTCATGACGCTTCGGTCGGCAAGAAAGGGCGTGAGATCTATGAAGCCAGGGTTGACTTCCATCGCCCACGACTTTTCGAATTACCGGCCTTCTGCCTCATCTCTCACCTCCGGGCTCGATAGTGGAGCTCAATTTAGCGGGGGTGACACTGCTAGTAGCGGCGGATTGTACGGTTATGGTGACGCTTCATCGTATGGTGACTCAAACAGCTACACTGGTATGTCCAGTGGAGGCTTGAGATCTACGCCTTCGTCGGCGGGTCCATCTCGCTCCACAGCGGGACTGGTCGACGTTCACGGAGCGACCGCCCGAGTACTTGACGCTGCCGCTTTTAAGGATTTCGGAGGTCTCGTAAATTTCTACGGTCGTGTTGAAACTCTATCAGCTATCGAGGGAGCCGATGTTGTGGATAAGGTGCTGCAGTCACCCGGTGAAGGAAGAATTTTGGTTGTGGACGGAGGTGGGGCTACGAAGAGTGCCATCTTTGATGCGACGGCCGCTCAAAACGCACAGCAGAACGGATGGAAAGGAGTCATCATCCATGGCGTGGTTCGCAATACGCAGGAACTGTCTAACATTATGATCGGCGTAAAGGCATTAGGCGCATCACCTGCGAAAGGCTCAGCAACGTCGGGATCGAAGGGCGGTATAGTGTCGATTGGCGGTATGAATCTCAGTCCTGGAGATCTGGTGTACTGTGATAAGGTAAGTCACCGTAGTAGGGATCCCCGTGTAGCACAATAATGCGACATCCCTTCCTTAAAATCTTACCCTTTTTGTTTCATGTCACAGGATGGAATCATCGTAAGTGACCAAGAGCTGGGTACCGAGTCGTCGCAACCTGCGTCGACATCCTTTGGGACTGCAGGTAGCGCTTCGACATCGACGATGGGTTCAATGGGCATGCCTGGAAATACCATGGGAGGCACGTCCACCGCGAGCGCATCCATGGGCGGACACCAAAGTGGTGAATACAATACAGGAATGGCCGCATCACAGCATGCGAACGTTATGGGTGGTCCCGGGGGCATGGGAATGTCCGGCTCGACGTCGTATGGAGGTGCGGCGCCCATGCCCGGGTATGGCTCAGCTTCCGGGTACGGTTCGACCCCAGAATACGAAGCCTCATCTGGGTATGGCTCCGCAGGATTCGACTCTTACCCCGGAGCAGGGGGAGGAGGGTACGATCCCTATGAATCATATCCGTACTCGTCGGTCACCCGTCGATATCGGGGTGATTGGTTCAGTGTTATATTTCTTGGTGCGCTGCCCCTCGCCTACATATGTGCAGCATGCCTGTAAGCTTTTGATGCTCTAGGCCGATGGAATGGGACTAGAAGAACGATTTATTCAACTTATGGGAGAGGAATCACTTGTGACTAATAAACGACTATGCCTTGGCTGGATCAGATTCATTGGAACTTTCGTTTCCGTCACTATCGTCGTCCTTGGTCGTCTCCTCTGTATCCGCGACGCCGTCGGCATTAATCAACTCTCCTTCCACGGCAGATTCATCCTGAGCCGTTGACTTTTCGATCGGGATCGACTCGTCGTCAACCTGCACCACTGGAATCTTCTTGATACTCTCCTCGATTCGCTGGAAGTCCTTGGGAGCCGAGACGATGAGCACTCCATTCTGGAGACTTGCAGTAAACTTGTCAACATCAATCGCAGGGTCCAGAGAGAAGCTCTGCGCAAACTTAGACAAGTACTGATATCCCTGGTTTCCGGAGGCCTCACGACGCCCACCAAGAGTGAGCACCTGCCCATCATTCTCAATGCTGACATCAATGTCCGACGCCTTGACTCCCGGAACATCAACTGCGATGGTGAACGTTTCGTCAGTATCTGTAATCTCATAACGAGGAGAAGAGATTCCAAAGGCCCTATTGGCCAGGGCCTGCTGGCGTTGGCGAATGAGCACGGGAGCGCACGGCGACGAGAATCCTGGCACGACCACCATGGGACGACGCATACGGCGGGGGCCTCCTTGACTGTACCCAGCGACAAGCGCAGGAGAAGCAGCAAGGGCAGCAACGGTAACAACAGCAAACTTCATCGTTTCCTTTGGCACGCACAAGGTTTCGGTGAATTTATGAGCAGTTGGGAGAAATTTGGTGTCACCAGAAACGCCACGTGTCGATTGTGATTCGTGACACGAAATTCGCCGACTTTCTGAGGGGTTCGACAAGTGTGACAAGAACGTCTTGTAATCAGAACCAACAAAAGTAAATGACAATGCATGTAACAACCATTCCTCCAAAGACCAAGTAGGCATCGGTAACGTCGCGGCGCTCAATAATGCGCAAGGTGGCGTTACTGAGTCCCAACCGATTCCCAATGTCAAGAACGCTTCGTTTGATTCCCCGCATTTGGTGTCGCTGCCCGACAAGTCCACCCAAACTGGCCTCTCCACTGGCGAGCATCTCTCCTACCATCTGGTGCGACTGCTGAAGCGACTGAGCTTCGTCGGCAAGATTGTCCAAGTCATGAACTTCTGACATGCCATCGGACTTACGTCGTCGTCTTCTCGACAGTAGCTGGTCTCGTTCCTTCTGTTGTCGCACATTAGCATTCACCATGCGATCGAAGTGTTCTCCCTTTCATGGCGACGAGCAAGAAGCACCACGAGCGGTCAGTCTAGAGAAGCAAGACATCAAACAGACAAAATGAACCCTGAAGTCACGCACCTTTTGTCGAATCGACCGTGCGTCATACTGAAGCTCGAGAATCTTTCGCTTCCAAACTTCGCGCTGAGCCGGAGTTTCGCGATGCACGAGCTGTCCCATGATCTCCAGCTGCCGATCGAGCTCATCTAGTGACAGGAAGAGTTCGGAGGGATATAAGAGTCCATTCTGGACCTGCGAAAGCTGCTGTCGAGCGTCGTACGCCAGCTTGCGGCACTTGGGAAAGAGCTGTGTGTGTATTTAGTATTTAGCAAAGTGTGACTGAGATGTAAACTTTCAGGACCAAAAATAAACACACATTCCCGGTTTGCCTTTACAACAATTCGACTTACCTCCACGATAGATGTCATGTCGATGGCATGCGTGCACACGAAGAGGCAAAGAGAGCTGTGTACGGGGGCGTGCCATTGAGCGACAATGGCGGTCGACGATGTCGCCGCGCCGCAGTCACAAAACACAAAAAGCTTCGGTGCTGTTCTCGTCGAATGCCACGTGGAGCTTGACCAAGCTCCTGGATAAGGGAATTGGATCACGATAGCGCGGAGTTCAATTCGAACGGTGTTTCCCGTCTTTCTTCTTGCACGAAGGAGACCTAATGAGTCTATCCCAAAAACGTAGAAGATGTAGTTCTGCAACGCTGTCAACTGAACGAAATATACTTCTAAAGCGACGTAGAGCGTAACAAGCAACCACTGCCCCCGTCAACAAGATGCGCGCGCCGAAATCGCCGCACGTCAACTTCATCTAGGTTGTCCGAGCCAAGCATATACTTGATATCATCCAAGGACTCTTCCCCAGGAGGAAAAATCACCAGAGCCGATCGTCCGTTGTTCGTAGGCATCGTCAGAAGGTAAGAGCCTGCGGGAACGTCTTGCGTTGCTCTCGTTGAAAACAAGTCGGACGTCGTGTCAAGTCGAGATGGGATGAGCTTTCGGAGTGAATCTTCTTTGGCGGATGCGATCGTAGACTGTAATCAGAGGAGAAACATCATGGCGTGAGAGATTCGTAACCGAATCATTAAGTGTGTCGTACTTTCGTCAACTTACGAGCGAGGTGTAAACCTTGTTTTGGAGACGGCACTGCAAGAGCCCCTGCGCATCGGGTGTCACGCAAAGAGGGAGAATATGCTTATGAGCCGATGGCAACCGCGAGGCAAAGTCGACCAAGCTGCTCATGGCGCGTGCTACTATCGGCCATGATGCGGAACCCAGCATGATTTTGAACGTCTCGGCTATTCCCTCGAGAGTTCGCCGGGGACAATCGGACGGCGTAACACTCGCTAGGGCAGGAAGGAGGTCAATTGCGGCAAACAAGATGGAGAGCGAGCGCCTCTGCTGCTTGGAATCGTTGCGACACTGCTGTCTGATCAACGAGGCTTGTTTAGTGCATTTGACAAGCGTCGTCTGCACAAGCTCGAGCGTGTCGAGTGGAAAGGAAGCACCGAAGGAATCGCAGACCTGACGGACGAAGTGCAAGCATGCGACAGTCACAACAGACTGACTCCTGTCAATGCGAACTCGTTTGGATGTTTCGATCCGTAACCATATTTTGGACAACCAACCAACAAGAGCGATGCACAGACTTTGCGCCCGCTGACCCGTTCGTCTTCGAAAGGAGCCGTCGGTGCTCTCACATTCTGCGGATTTGTCATCGACAACTCCACGCAGAGCTGACAGGAGCAGCGATACAGACGCGGGTGAGTGATGGCAAACCCGGCACCCCTTTGCTCGCTTGCGGTCGAGGGCAGCGTACTCATCCAATGCCAGTTCCCTACAAAATGTCGACAAGGGGCCATCGAGACCCGCATCGGCAGAGCGGGCGCTACTTGCCAGGACTTCCATCAAGACTTGCATGTCGTCGATTTCATAGATGCCGAATCCCGGAGAAGAGTGAGATTGCACGGTGTTTCGTTTTCGTTTTCTTTTCTCTGCCATGCAGTCTTCCTTCCAGTACTTTACAAACTCCGCACCAATGCACTTTGCGACGGCTCGTCCAAGGGGCTGCGTGTTACATGAGTTCGCAATACGAAGCAAGACGCTACTGATATTCCGTCGATGCTCGCAAAACGTTCGAGCGTCAAAGACAAGCTTGGCCATCGTGGCGAGGATTTCTGGTGCGCCATCAAGGATGATATTTCCACCATCAGTCTTGTCCGACACAACCCGGTGTACGGATCGAGGCGATTGGGAGCGGGAATCATCGGAACATGATTGCACAATGTAGGAGAACACCACGGAAACGACGAGTTCGCGACTCACGGGATGCAAGCGTTGCTGCTTCTTCGACATTGATGCGCTGCCTAGCCATCGAATGAGCAGTCGTTCTACTATCGACTGACGCGGTACCGAGGCCGGCCCGTCCTCTCCCGATGCGATAACCCGAGAGATGCTCGCAACCACTAGATCGTGCACTTCGGAAAGCATAGTCGAGATTGACTGCCGCGTGGCTGTGTCACCGGTCAGGTGCGGATAGCACCTTGGAAGCGTCGAAAAGAGCAGTTCTTCACACATGGACAACGACAGCTCCGAGTCAACTGCGGCCATTATTCTTTCTTGACCGACCAGATGGCGTAACAAGGAGAGAAGGATCATTGCCTTACCAAAACTGCAGCTACTGTTCTCGTCTGAGTCAAGACTGCATGACAAGAGAGCAGTCAGTGCCGAATTGTCCAATACTCGTCGATCACTACGGTCCTCCGTCGTCTCTTCAGCATTGCAGATGGTCTTGAACACGCACTGATCTATCTTGCGCTCCAGAGACTGATACTGTAAGCATGGAGAGATCGAGGCTCCGTTTCCACTCGATCGAGCATTGTGCGCATCGACAGCCATGCCGAGGCCACGGAGTTGACATAGAGTTGTCCACGCACAGGTCAACAAACCAGTCGATTGCGACTGCGACTTGATGTACACCGGCAGCAACGTCGTCAATCGCGCAACCAAAAAGACGAGAACCTTCGTATGGAAGTCTTGCTGCTTCTGCTGCTGCTCGGGCGAGACTTGTTGCAACCCAGCCGTAGTCGATGCGGCAACACAGGACGATGAGACGACTGCTCTTGCACCTTCTCCAAGATAGGACAAGAGCGCTTGAAGAGTTTCCTCGGCAAGTTCGGGGTTGAGACGAGAGACAGGAGCGGCCATGTCACAGATGCCCTTCCACAAGGGCGACAGCAGGATCGGCCTGGTGGCAACGTACGACTGTATGCCGCGAATCATGACGCCAATGGCAAAGGACGCAATCATGGGAGGATCGAATCGAGTCAAATCCATCGTGTCGGCGTCAAGTCCCACGCCATCGCCACATTGGACACCATGGGAATCCTTGCTCGATTCTGTGCTAAAGTCGTGCAGTATCCCGACCATGGTCCGAGCAAGGTGGTTCAAGAGCGCGACAGCCATTTGATTCGCTTGCGCTTGCGGCAAGATTGGCTTGACACTGGGGGTATCAGATCAGCATCAGCATCAGCATCCATCGGGAGTCCATGAGAGGAGGCTTCCAGTACGAACTGGACAAACCAAACGAGACAGGAGACTCGCTGTACGTAGAATCCGGTCGTCGTGTCTTCTGTCGTTGACTGCCAGTAGTCGGCTTGGCGCAGCGTTTGGTGCGCTGCATGCAGTGATGCTAGATGGCATTGTTGGTACTTCAAAAGCACTTTCTTGACTGCCGGAGACGGACGTTGCTTTCCCACCACGAGTCTCAGGCACTGCGAGAGTGTAGTAGCGGTAGACATCGGACGAGAAAGGTCGAGAGCATGCTTCTGGAAGGCGTCGAGAATGTCGCCATCATATTGACGCGTGGTGGCATTGGCGCAGGCCTTCTCCATGACGATGCAACGCACGCGTCAGCGCTTGGTCCACGACACGTTCTGAATTCGCTCACACGCGAGGAAGTGAGTTGGAAATCAACGAAAGGGGGGCGCTTGTCGTTTACTCTAGCGCAAACAGCCTGATAGCATCATCATGGTCGACGCAGCGGAGATAATCTACAGTGTACTTCTTTCTGTGACATCCGGGTTGTCAATGGTAGACCTCGTACGAAATATACAGGGCGTTCCTCGTACGATATGTACCATGATTGGATACCTTTTTTCCCGCCAAATCTTCCAAGTCCGTAGACCTCGAGAGAAACCAACATGGCCGTACGCCAAATATAAAATATAGTCTGGAGAGATTGAAGATGGCCATCGCCATGGCATCATAGGAGCAACGCCGTACTCTCCTGAGCTCTCCAAGATGTATCGGAAACATGGCGTTATAGCGGAGTCCTCCCTAGAACACACGATACGGGTACTGACCTAACTATTCTTACGCAGACAGAACACATTGTCGCTTTCAAAAGTTCACTGGTGGTCCTTGTCCATCAGGTCGTCGTGATGTCTCCCGACCACGTGCATGGCAATCACTGTACAGTCGTCCGGCATTCCTGTTTTCAAATGAGATCCAACAGCAAAACCAAAGCAACATACGTCAGCACACTGATAAGAATCCAATGAACAGATCAATGGATGTTGCCATTCCCGCCATTTCTTACCTCCGCTCCACATGATGTCGTTCTCCTTGGCCAGTATAGCAAACGGCGAGTCCAAAGTCGTGTCGAGACTGTTCTCACGCGCCTTCACACAGAGGGCCTCCACCAGCTCCGGAAGCGTCTCGTTTGATAGTACCGTCAGAGAGTTTCCCATCGCCCATCGCTTCTCGCGCGCAATAATATCGCCGCTACGGATGAACCCATTCTTTTGTTCCCATTCTAAGGCTATCGCTGCAATATCCTCCACGTCAACGTTGTCGAACAGGCCATCCGTAGCCGCGATGACAATGTCGCCACGTCGGACATGAATCGAAGTCGTACACGAATCTGAAGCCTTCTTGAACGACACACTTTCACCCTCTTCTATTTCCTCGCCAGTCCAACCCAATTGGAACGGGTGATTGAACGACTTCAACTGCTGTTGTGATACAAAAGCCACTCGAAGATCCGACTTTCGTTCTGTTCGCGGCGTCTTACTTCGCTTCAGCGATCCTGCCACGTCCGAATCAATGTGTCGTAGCACGATAATTCCACTGTCGCCCAAGTTGCTGAAGTGGAGTTGGTGTCGTATGCTGTCCACGAGCGCCACACAGGCCGTCGATGATCCAATCACGTTCGCCGCCTTGACTCGTTCGTACGCCTGCGATAGGATCTCCGCCGGGGCAATCATGCGTCGAAACTTGCCTCCGCCCAGCTCTGCTTTTGCCGCTGCCTCCTTAAGAATGTTTTCGCATTCTGCCATGAGTCGGTGGGAGAACTCGCGTGGATCGACGCCGTACTCTCGCCAACTGCCCACACCATCCGCGACTCCCATATACGTCACGTCGCGAAACTTGTCGCCCGCTTCGTCCGGGAGCCTAACTTCCGCAACAAAATGGGCGTCCTCTGACATTTCCGTATCCATCGAGAATTCATGGGGGCCAAAGTCTGTGCGAACGATGAAAACTTGGGAGCGTGAGGCACAAGGGAAAAACGTAGCAACTTTTAATGGCACGACACAACATGATCCGCACCTCGATGATTCATGCCGCATCCATCCGTTTTCTTAAAGGGATGAGGAAGTTCGGAGACGGCAATGTTGACAAAGAGTGGTGACTGTTCAAGCGCCAAGTGTGCCTGTAGATAGGGAGGCGGCTCCGCCATGCTCGTGTTGGAACTCAAACCCACTCGCTCCGAAATATTTCGTAGGAACGACTTTTTGCCGCCTTTGTCCGTTGCCTCCAATCCAAAGTCGGCCATATCCTTGGCCGTCACTAGTCCCTCGACTTGTCCCGTTTTGGATAAAATGGGAAGACATTTGATTCCCAGTTTGGCCATGATGGTGCGACACATTCCAATCGTCTCTTCCGGTCTCGCGTAGATGACTTGCGAAATGGGGGTCATGAAATCTCCAATTGGCTGGTTCAGTATTTTCTCGGGAGTTTCTCCATCTCGAATTCCAGCGGCAATTATGCGAAGCAAATCACGCGACGAGGTAAGCCCAAGGACCTTCTTGCCGTCCACCACCATCATTCCGCTGAGTCCTCCATCGATACAGGCCGTCACGGCCTCCTGGATAGTGGAGGTCGCTCCAAGACCCGGATCGACCCAGCGCAGTGCATGTTTGGCTCTGAGAACTTCGGAAATAAGAACCTGCGAGAATCCAGAGGCATAGAGCGTGAGAGAAACCAAACAGAGGGCAAAATATGTAGAGGTGAATCTACAAAACTGAATTCAGAACTGAATCACAAAACTCACTTCGGATAGACGCCTTCGCTTCTGTTCTTCTTTTTGCACGTCTTCCCTTTTCACAAACGGAGTAGGCGTCGGCGCTTCTTCGTCCTTTATCTGCTGGGCGGAAGAGAATGACCTCGAAGGCGGCGTTGCGCCCGGAAGACGCGGTCTTGAAGGCAAATATCCAGCTAGAGCCGTACTTCGGGGAAATCGCGTCCGTATCGCCGTCCTTACAAAAGGACGAATCATTCTGCGTGTTGCAACCTATTGAAGGATTTCGATGCGGTACAATGATACCTGGTATGCTTCCAACAGCGATAGTCGAGGGATTTCCTGAAAAAATAGCTCTAGCAATTGCCATGTTGTGCAGAACGCGGTGTGGTTCCGACCTTTGTTCGGCAGCGCATATATTTGACACAGACACACCCGACCACATCCCATCGGGAGCTCGAATCACTCGATTGATCTAGGCAGAGACGCTGACTTCCAAGCAAGCAAGCAACCCAGGCCCGCGATTACGACTATTTTAGTACTGATGGGCGCCCATCAGTACTGACATAGTCGCAATCGCGCTCTATGGTCGCGTGCGTGTTCATGTGGCGGGAAGTGCGACATGCCAAGGCAACCGTCAAGCTGATGTCTCGGTCCGAGAATGCGTGCGACTAAGGATAGTTGGAAATGATCATGCCTAATAGAACACTATTCCCACGAGAGGCTCATAGGATTGAAATTTGCGATTGCGTCGGCGACGCGTTGGGCGGTCCGTGGCAAGTGGCGCAGATAGTTCCAGAAGGTGTCGGATCGCCAGCGGAGGGCATGCTTGATGTCCATCTGGGGGCGGTCGGCGGCATGGAGAGCAACGCAGGCGCCGACCCAATCGAGTGCGAAGAGTATCGTGCCAGCTCTTCGGCATCGGAGATGTTATAACATTGCTTTGCGGCCGCTTGAAGGGCCTGCTTGATGTGCAACTCTGAAATGAAATGTACTGTGCCATCCCAAGGACCGTCGGCGGTGAAGATGGCGACGGGATGTTCGGGTGCGATGGCGAGATCGGCGGCACGCTGCACGATCTTGAGTGCAGCAGTGACCCCGCAGAGGTGCGGCTGATCTTTGTTCCGCACGAGCATCACCCACTGACCATTATCGCCGTTCTTCTGGAAACGGAAACAGAAGTCCGCCGAGTGGACATTATTAGGATGGGTGAGCGCGTCGTCGCGAGTGATCCGGCTACGATGGCGACCGAAGAACCGGATGTCCTCGACGAGGAAAGCCTTGGGAGTACCATCCGGATTGAGCCATACCTTATCCAGTGCCCGGACGCCGTGGCTCTGTGCCCATTCGTGCAAGCGAAGTCCGAGGTAGAGGCCGATGACGAACCACTCACTGAGTGCGGTCGCTAGCGAATGCGGATTGATTGACGACGCCAGTTGCTGTTGGTGGAGGATCATGTCCGTTGTCATGGGGTCCCGCCGGTTTGGTAGTTTTTTGAAACGCCGGAGTTCCAATAGGATGCTATCGACACACGAATGCCGTTTCTGGTCGCCCGCTGCAAGGGTCGGATGCGTCCAGAGGAGGCGTGGGGCTGTCGGATGTACCTGCATGTGGCGTTCTCTGCCGGTCTGGACGTGCTTCTCCGCCTCGCGAAGGTACTTCTTCACTGTATCGGATTTTACAACTCGTTGATTGATGGTGTTGCCCATGGCCAGGTCCGCGGTGTACATACCCATGAAGTTCGCGGCAGTGAGGAATTGATGGGCCCAGAAGAGTAGGGGATCGGAGATCTGATGGCGGGCACAGAACGAGAGATACGTGCTTAGTCTGTTTCGATCCGTCCGAGCTCGAGCCGGGTCGTTCGCATGGGTGCTGATCCATTGGACAACGCGGTGTAAATCTCGGAGAGGAGCGCGGGACTCGGGAGGAAACGCCGACAGGCCTTCGTCTGTGGAAACTGAGATACCAGGTGGGCGCGAGAGAAACGTGAGTGCATGTTGTCGAGCCGCGCTCGAGACAGGTAATCGGCGATCTCGTTATCCGCTCCCGCGATGTGGTCGGACTTGACTCCGACGTCGCTGAACATGAGGAGATTAGCAAAGATGCGCGCCAGGGCGCGGCCTTGGGGACCTTTGAGCCCTGCAATCTTCCGTGTCCATGAATCCGCCGACGTGTTGTCGGTCCAGATGAGGATGAGGGGGTGGTACGGCCGGGAGGACGATGGTAGCAGTTCCCAAGCCGTGATGGCGCCCGCCAAACCAACAATCAGCATCGCGTACTCGAGGAGGTTGATAGAAATGAGGTGCTTGTCGGTGAAGCACTTGATGTAGGAGATGGTGCGTTTTGCGATTCGCTCAGGGTAGACGACGTTGAACCAGAAACGAAGTGAGAAAGAAAGTCCCCCACCTCCGGTCGTGCAGGAGTCGGTCCAGGCGTGGTACTGGGGATCGCGTGGCAGGAGGTCACCGATGTACCCCGACCAGTCGTACACTGTCGGGTGCTCGAGGATATGCAGGATGAAACGCAGTTCGTCGCGCATGTCTTGGCCGATATACGTCTTTGCTTGGCCGTGCCAGATGGCGCGGGCAACCTTAGAATGGAACCATCGCAACCGTGCCGTGTTGGGCGGGTGCCCCATACTCGCGGCCTCTCGATCTGCCACCAGTGCCTGAAACGTCGGAGATTGCATCAGTCGACGGCTATTGTTCTTGAGGAGCTTGCAGACTTCGCTATGCAGGTTACAGAACAGGAAGATGGCCCATGGACAAATCCGACAGAGGGCCAGGAGATCACCGAATAACCGGGCGGCGTCGAGGAGACTGAAGGAGCGTCGATGAGGTCCCCAATTTTTCCGGAGTTTTTGGATAGCACGCTGTCGCTTGTCGTCGGGGATCCCCACTCGCATGCGGCGCGAGTCGTGCAGATATCCAATTTGTACTCGCGTGTGCCCAATCTTGCCCCGTCGAAACTTGGAGAGGTCCACAGCGTTGGGTCGTTCGGCGGGTACCGGGTGCCCCAGGATTCGATTCAAAGCCTCGATGCTGATCTGCATGTTCCGTTGCAACTCGCGGATATCGACGCTTGCGTACAAGCTATCGTCGACGTGCATGTTAAATTCCGTGGGCCGCCAGTGTCCCTCCTCATCAAAGACCCCCGGGTTGTGACTGTCGGTGACGGCTGGGGCGATAAAAGTCCCATCAGGAATTACGTCGGTCGCTGGAAACTCCACTGCTTCCAGGTAGTCCGCGTAAGCCGGGACGGGGGCACCCGAGCGGGACAATTCTTGAGCGATGGCCATGCGTGCTTGTGCCAGGGGTTCCCAATTCGGGGGACTGGTGCTGTCACCGAATGTCTGCCCCGTTGCTAGTACCAGCCAGCCGTCCACCACGAAAGCTTTTGCCGAGACAACGTTGGGATTGTATTTTACGTGTCGGAAGCATCCAGAGACGTCGTCATCAAACAGGAGGATTTCGGCTCGTGGGTAGGAGGCGCGGATGTTGTAAATTTGGCGCCAGTACCTTCGCAGGGCGTTACCGAAGTGGATTGTGGGCTCGGCCGTGCTGTCGGTCCGCATGTTGTATGGTCGGCTATCAGGGGTCACTTGGAAGGACGAGTCAACAATCAACCGGTCGTTTGCGTAGCCTAGCGGAGTCAGCATGATATCGGGAGCGAAGTCCGTCACCCATTCCGGAAAGTAGATGGCGTTACAGCGAGAGTCGTCCTTGACCAACGCGAGCCTGACTTTTTCAATATTTGCATCGAGTGATGGGTGGTTCCCGTACATCCGATATTGGCGGAACTCGGCGTTAGTGCACGATTCGCGGAACTTGGCTGGTGCTCCCAGGCGAAGTATGCGGCCCAAATGCTCGAAGTCTTCTTCGGCTATCAGGCCGAAAGTGTCTTCGAGAATTTTCTCCGGATTACGGTGAGAAGCGACGTAGTTCCCGCCGACGAAGCGGTACACAGCCGCCATATCCAAGTCGTAATGCAACGCGCACGCGAGGAACATGTCGGCTCGGTCGTGATTGATTTCGGTTTTCTCGGACCAGAGGGGATCTGGGAGCTGAAGTGCCGTGAAGTCAGTGTCCTTGTATTGCTGCCACGCTCGCCATAATGGCTCGGCGCCACGGATGGTACCTTGGAGGATCTTGCGTTCGCAGTTGCTGAGGAAGCCGCTTTTGTAGATCGGGAGGAGCACGTGGGAGACGACTTTTTCCGTTACGAACGATTGAGTGCAATTGTTCTTACCAAATTCTTGTGTGCGGGCCAATTCGTGCGCCCGAGGTATCCGCGAGTGTGACCAGTATCGGGGAAGAATGGTCGTGCCCAACGAAGGCTTATTTTCCTGTCGCGACGCTGGTGGTAGTACAGTCGAGACTGATCGGCGAGGCTGCCGTACTATCTGCGCCGGTTGGGGGACCCTGTGCCGTGTGCCCCCCGACTCGTCCCTGTTGTCCCTTGTTTCGGTAGAAGCGGTGTCTTCGACGACTGTGCGGATGCCGGTACTGGCCGTGGAGCCTTGCTGCTTCTGTTTTAGGGCGACGATCATGGCAGGTGTAATGGCCCCGGATGGTTGACGGGGTAGCAGTTCTACAATGTTGTCTTCTTCGTTGAGGCAGAAGGTGCGTGAATCGAACGTCCCTCCTAGTGAGACGTGTAGCCGAGTGTGAGAGAGGGAGTCGGTTCATGAGACGATGCTGTTTGATTTATTTTACTGAGCTGTGGTGTCGTTGTGGACATGTACTAACCGCGTCTGCCGCTGTTCCCTCCGTTGTCTGCTTGAGTGCCTGGCGTCCCTGTCCGAGTAGGTGGGTTGCGATGGCGTGGTGCCCATTCGATCTGGCGATTGTTGGCCACGTAATTTTCCATCGCCGTCTTGTTCGCGGCGCTACCCATGTTGGGATATGTTTTGTGGGCCATGCTGCAGCTGGCTCCCTTGTGGCACGATTTTCCGATAAATGCCCAGTCGAGGCATAGGAGTGGACGATCCCCTGACAGTCGCAAGGCGGGAGGGCGCTGATTCGGAGGGCCGGTGAAGACCAGGTCACCCATCTCTGGGTTGCTGCGGCGTTCTGCCCCGCCATTTCCGGTTCCGGCTGGTTTGCTGCTCCCTTTTCCCTTTTGCTTGTCTTGGCCGCTCGATCCGTCGGTTTCTTTGTTCCTGATGAAGACTTTCCAAGAGGCGGGGGGGTCCTTGTATTGTTGGAACTGGCCCATACGGAAATTGTCGATGAGGCGGCGCTGGAGTTGGGCTTTGAGGAGCTTGAGCCTTTCGAATTGGCTAAAATCGACCGGCTGTCCCGTGATGACGGCAGCTATGTTCGTCGCACTGGTTGCAAACGCTGCATGCTCGGCTAAGAGGCCTTGGATATCGGCCAGTACTGCATGTGCGACGTGCTTGAGGTCGGCGGCCATGTTGAAGACTGCTTCGACTTTTGGATGTGCTAAGATCCCGAAGAGGTCGCGAATTGCCTCGGAGATGAACGAAGTTGGATCCCCATACGCTTTTGGCTGTCCCAGGAAGGTAAGCATGCCTTGGGTATTGGCGAGAGCCGCCAAGACGTCTTCGTGAGACCACTGTTCTCCTCCGGAGAAGATCGACAAGGACATCTTCGTGCTGTTGATGTCGCTTTCGCCCAACATCGCTTGCCTCACCGTCGTCTTGTTGTTCTCGACCGCTTCCTTGTAACGAGCCGAGGCTGTCGTTGTTTGCAGGTAGTTGAAGATACTCAACCCTGTTCCGGCGCCACCGACGGAGTCCACTTCGTGGATCAGTACGGTGGTGAACTTGCCGCTCAATAGGGCTGTTACGAACATCGGCCCCACTGCCCCTACTGGGAAGGATGTCTTGTAGGACAAGACGTCCGTTACGCACGCGCTGCGTTTTTCCATGTAAGTTCGCAGTTCGAGCTGGATGTCTGGTAGGACGGGCCTGGGTGAGTTAGCTGATGGAAAGAGGCCGGACAGGAAGTCGCTGGGCTCGCCAAGAGTGATGGTTCCTGGTTCATCAGTAGATTCCGATGCCAGCATGAGCTTGTAGATGGCCTTTGCTTTTTCGACCTTGGATTCGTCGAGACGTTCCTTGCTTGTCCTAGGCGTGACTGGTGCTGGTGCATTGGCTGGCTGTCCTGGATGAGGTCCCCCTTGGATAGTCGAGGTAGTTCCAATAACCTTAGCCATGATAGCTTTGACTTTTTCCTTGTTTTCTTCAACCCATTTTTCGCGGTTCTTCTCGCGGTCGTGAGTGATCGATGCTGATACTAAACGAAACGCTTCGGAGTCGGGATCCAAGTTGATGACTTCGACGCCGATAGTGTCCGCAAACTCGAGGCCTGGGTTTTCTCCCGGGAGGAATTCTTCCGGAACGTTGATGTTGGCTGTGTTCATTGCCTTGCCGCCAAAGTGCACAGCCAAAAGGTAGAATGCCGAGACCCATAGGTCGTGAACGGGGCTGATTGCAGAAGCCGCCTGGTGAAAGTTCTCCGCCTTGTCGGGATCGGTGATCTTCGCACTATCGAGGGGATAGCCAGCGGGTACTGGGAGGCAAACTGGCACTCGTGCGAGGACTAGATTTTCCTCCCCTTCTGGGACTGTCTTGAAGATGGTGGTGTCCATGTTCTCGTAGATGCCGAGAGCGACGCCATCAGGTCCAGGCACTTCTTCATTGAATGCAAAGGCTCCCTTGATGTACTCGAGCTCGGGTTCTGACTCGCGGGGGAATGGGACTTGAACGTCGCGGCAAAGATCGGCCAAACGGATGCCGCCCGGCACCGCATCTTTCACCTTGTCGGACATGCCTCCGACGACGTAGAGCTCGCCGTCTGGGTCTTCGTCGAGAAGACTACACTTGGGGTTGCTCAGCACCTGAATGATGCCGAGAGTCTTGTTGACGAAGACGATCTGCTTCGCCATGGTGATACACGCGATACGAGACTGCGTGGTCGAGTTGGCTTTGATGAACTGGTTGCCGAGGTGGCTGGGGCTGGTGCTCGGCACTTCGGAGGCGGGGACTGCGGTACTGAAGCGACCGTCCATGGCACGCTGTTCGTTGGCGGGGAGACTGGAGTAAACCAGGTTGGCGATGGCTGCGGAAGAGTAGATCATGATAGTTCTGTTTTTCTTTTTTTTGTTGCTCGTTGCTTGAAGACCCGAGAAAGTGAGAGAAAAGTGAATTGTTTGGGATGATGAAATCCCGAATTTGCCGTAGGATCCACGGTCTTTTGGTATTGTTTTTTGGCAAGTGTGTCTGATCTTTTGAAGACGGGTCTAGCCGTAGTTAAAACTTTCGCCTTCGCAGATCAAGATGGTGTCTCATTTTTAATTAAGTATTTTCGCTCCCACTTGCGAGTGTTTTAGTCATTATTTTGATTTCGTGATTAAATTCTATTGGTTGAATTTGTATTCACGATGATTCCGGCTGAGGTCGTCGCTCGTTTGTGTGGAAGTTTGATAGGATTGGTGGTCCGGGGTGTGCTAGGATGAACCGTTGGAGGCTGTTTTGCCGCTGTGGGTTGCCGGCTGTTAGAGGTTGAGAGGCTGGAGTGTCAAGGAACTCGCTGCTTTTGACTGAGTCGGCGCGCGTCTACTCGTTGATGAGGTTGACTGTCGGCACGAGCTGGTTTTGCCGTTGAGGCATGTTGTACCGTTGAAGGTGTTGTCGTGGTTTGACGTGAGTGTCGTACGTCTCATCTGGGATGAGGTGCGCTTGCTGATCTTTAACTGAGTCGGCGCGAGAGTCATGCTTATCCTCTTGGGTGAGGAAGAGACTCGTCGGCTCGAGCTAGTATGGCATGGCCGTTGAGGCATGTTGTACCGTTGAAGGTCTTGTTATGGTTTGACGTGAGTGTCATGCTTCTCATCCAGAATGAGGTGAACTCGATGATCTCTTACTGAGTCGGCGCGAGAGTCATGCTTCTCCTCGTTGGTTGGGGAGGTGACTCGTCGGCTCGAGCTAGTGTAGCCGTTGAGGCTGTTTTTACCGTTGAAGGTATCCGTCATATCGCCCTGCTTCTCTTTTGAGTATGAGGTGGGTTCTCAAACACAAAAACTCGACCAACCTCATGGTCAGTCCACTACTGCGCATCCCAAATCCACCGAAGAATGAGCCCTCATCCGCCGTCTACGAACTGTGCTGCGGCACCGCGCGAAGCCGCGCGAGGCTCTG
>OLMU01000673.1:0-14449 GCA_900291995.1 Licmophora abbreviata | reverse complement strand
CTGACCCGAGCTTATCCACTCGCTTCCACTGGCGGTAGGCCCATGGCTTCGAGCATGGTGGCCCCGAGCTTGGCTGGCGACCTGGAAATGTGAACACCGGCATCCTCCAAAGCTTGAAACTTGCTCTCGGCTCCTCCCTTTCCGCCTGCAATAATGGCACCCGCATGGCCTGGAGCAGAACATTGACAACGATTCCATGAGTGTCAACAATCAGCAGCCTACAACACCTCATATAGCAAACACGCATCATGATGACTCACCCATACGGCGTCCCGGAGGCGCTGTCGTTCCAGCGATGAATCCAACCACAGGCTTGTTGGGATCTCCGTACTCCTTAAGCCACGCTGCCGCATCTTCTTCGGCCGAGCCGCCAATCTCTCCAATCATAATGATACCCTCTGTTTCAGGGTCATTGGTAAAACGTTCCAAGCAATCAATAAAGTTCGTTCCGTTGAAAGGGTCTCCTCCGATGCCAACACACGTCGACTGACCAAGCCCTGCCACCGTCGTCTGATGGACTGCTTCGTAGGTCAACGTCCCACTCCTCGAGACGACACCAATTTTACCCGGCAAGTGGATATATCCCGGCATGATACCAATCTTACATTCACCCGGCTTGATGATCCCCGGACAGTTGGGCCCAAGTAGACGCGTCTTGGTCTGATTGCGCAAGGCGTGCTTGACGCGAGCCATGTCTTGTTGAGGGACACCCTCCGTGATGGCCACGACCAATGGAATTTCGGCTTCCACGGCATCCAGAATGGCCTGCGCGCAAAAGGGGGGAGGGACATAAATGACACTGGCGTCAGGCTGTACGGCGTCGACAGCTTCTTGGACGGTATTGAACACCGGGAGACCGAGATGTTCCTGGCCACCCTTTTTGGGAGTCACGCCGCCGACCATGTTGGTGCCATACTCGATCGCCTGCGTACTGTGGAATGTGCCCTGTATGATACAGAGAGATAGAAGTAGGAGTGAAAAGGTGCGATTCAAGCAAGGTAATGGTTTATCACCACACCGCTGCGTGAGTTCAATTTCCAATTTTGGGATACCAAAGATCCAATCTCACGTAGATCTTGGTATGAATGCTACACACAAAAATCGCGGAAGTTTAGCCTCACCTGTTTGCCGGTGAATCCCTGACAAATGACCTTGGTATCCTTATTGATCCACACGTTGGCACTCGCCGACATACTCCGCGAAGTCTGACGACTCAGAGGAACCCTCGAAAGTCCTTGAAGCACACGAAACTGCTTCATTATTGTCGACGCCGTGAATGGATTGCGATGAGGATGATGCGCGTCGTTGACAGAAGAATGCAATGGTGCTGATGGATGGCAGCGCGCGATCTTTTTCGCGACGAATGAAAGCTCCGGAAGTCGGACAAAAAAGCTCGCGGTAGAAAAAGAGCTCGTCGAGCAGAACCATTTTTTTTGCCGAAAGAGGTCTCGTCGACGAAGACGACGACACAGCAGACGAGGCGTCGAGATGCGACGATGACCTGCCACCCTGGAAGTCTTGCACTGCTGGCGGCGGCGCTAGCTCTCGTCTCGGTGCTAACTCTCCTTGCCACCAACGGTGTGCCTCGTGCCCTTGCCTCTGGCAAACTTGGTTCTTCCCTGAGCGCCGAACACGACGCCCCAGAGACCATTATTAGCAGATCACTTCTGCCATGTGTGGACGACTTGAGCAAGTCATTTTTCGCTAGAGGACACGGACGCGTTAACTGCGAAGGACTCTCCGAGCTTTCCTCCTCACTACTGATCACGCAGACTTGCCAGAAGAATAACGCGAGGGCAGCAGGCATCTGCCCCGTCACGTGTGGCGTGTGTGTACCAGTGACGCCGTCGGTCCCCGACGACTCACTGGGTGCGTGGGGGAAATTGTTTGACATGAAACTCGTCGCGATTCATTCCATGTTGCTGCCCGATGGAAAAATGCTGGTGCATGGGGGGGGATGAAAATAGGGATGTATTTGGAAACGGTTACGAAATTTGGGATACGACAGGAGACGAGGAGATGGCAGATAATCACATTCTGCTCAAACACTCCACCAGTACCATAATCTTTTGCTCGACTGCGTCTGTGGACGTGTCAACAGGAAACATTGTGCTTATGGGCGGGGATACCGGTATCAATGCCACTACAGGCACTAGTGCCTACGGTATCTCTGACGTGGTTGAATTCAAAGTCAGAAACTATAAAATGCGAAAGCACCCGCTGGGGGACATGAAGTACCCACGATGGTACGCGACGAGTATCAACTTGCCGGATGGACGTATCCTAGTCGTTGGTGGAAAATCGGACAGCGGTTTCAGGGGGAGCAGCATCCCAGAGATCTGGGACTCAGTGTCGGGGTTTCGCGCTCTGCCAGGCGCCGAGATGCCCGTCACTCGTGCGAAGAGGTGGTGGTGGTATTCTTTGCTGCTCATAAACTCCAGCGGTGACATTCTTCTGATGACTCCCAGCAGTGGGGATCTAGGAATTTATAAAATTGATGTGAGCGGTGATGGATCTATTACGCAGATTGGGACGAAACCGTCTGGGATGATAACCTCGGAACAACTCCCGTCCATTCAATACGATGTGGATCGGGTGCTTCTATTGGATTACTTTGGCACTCTGTGGACTATGGAAATTTCTGATAGCACGAATGTGATCTTCACCCAAAGCGCATCCCTTGGTGTGAGCCGCTACCATTCTGCGATGGTTTCGCTTCCCGATGGACGCGTCGCAATCAGTGGTGGTGGTAGCGCCGCCGAACCATTCAACGGACTAGTCGAAGCCGCCGTCTCGCACATTCAGATATGGGATCCTACAACAGGCCTGGTATTTACGAGTTATGGTGAAGAGCAAAGCAACGCACGTCTCTACCATTCCAGTTCCATGATACTGCCAGACGGAAGGGTCTTCTCCGGCGGCGGCGGAGAGCCGGGTCCAGTAAACAATCTGGACGGCCAGATGTACTCTCCAGGGTACTTGTTTGATCCTACTACAGGCGAGCCAGCACCACGACCTGTGATAAGCCGTTGGCGCAAGAAGTTTCCTGCCGGTATCACCTTCGTGATCACCGTGGATGACTCGTCTTTGATTACGAAGGTTACTGCCACCAAGCCCGGTCACAATACTCATTCGCGTAACTGTGACGCGCGGTGGCTGGATCTGGAGTACGAAGTTATTGGTCGATTGGGAACTCGCATCAGAGTCTTTACTCCTGGGCCGACAATCATGGTGCCTGGCCTATGGATGTTGAATGTTATCAATGTGAACGGAGTGCCGTCACTGGGTCGCATGGCGTCGGTATTGACTGTCGATTGATCCTTATTATTTAGAAAAAGATCTAGTAGGACGTTCTTACTTGGATTACCGGGTGATAGGGCGTCTTCTACTTCTGGTCCAACTATCGTGGTGACGAGCCTACCCATGTCGAATGGGATCAATGTGAACGAACGGCGCGAGTTCCGTCACGGGGCCGCATATGTTGTCCCGTACTGCAGTACCTTTTGAGGAGCGCTCGGTGCCCTCTTGTTTATGCTGAAGCCACGGACTCCACCAAAGCGATTATCGTACCCGGCTATGTGATGGCAAACTTGCAAAGCAATCGAGTTACCAGGTAGCCTGTTGTTCCTGGCATGATCCTGTGAGGGGCATTCAATAGTCTGTCCATCACACCACTGACCGTCAGCGCAATGGCGATGCTCGCTTTTTTGTTTTTTGTTGTGGTGACCGCCTCATTTTGATTCACCCCGACACAGAACCTCCTGTCCGACACCGTTGTATTTCAAAGAATCACCGAACTGCCCTCGCACCCTCTCTTGTCGCTTCCTAGGCTAGACTATTTCATCACCATTACACTTTTTTAATTGTCATGCCCCGCTTAACGGAGCGTCAGCTCATGTTGCAGCTCCAAAAGGAGCAGAACGAGAAAGACGCCGCCGCGAGCACCACGACAGCGACGGAACGTGAGCACACCACTTCACAAACGGCAAGTGGACAGACCGAGGTGTCACAGCTGGAGGGGCAAGATGGGCCTGAAGTAGTAAGCGCGAGCGCGACGAGGCGATCTCGACGCAAGGGTTCGGATGCAGCTGGTCAGGAACCGGCAGGAGCGGATGACCCGCAAGAAGGAGAGCCACCTCGAAAGCGACCGAAAATTGTGAGAGGACGGCTTAAAAAGAAACGAGGTATAGCTACGACAAAGAGCGTGGATTCAGATGAAGAGCTGTTCGAACAGGATCTAAGCAACGATGACGAAGTCGACAAGCATGTACCCGCCAAGAGCGACATTCCTCGCAAAAGGAAGAATGAACGCCAAACGTCTATACCTAAGAAAGAAGGTCTCATTCCACGTCGCATGGTTGATGCGCCCGAGAAGCCCTCGCTATTACTGTCACAGTCAATGAAACCAGCCCAACCGGTCGTGTCTGCTGTTGCGGGGCCCTCCTATCTGGCAAAACAGCAAGCTGCTGCTACGAAATCCGCCGTTACGACTTTCAAACCAGCAGTCCCATCCACTAAAAGTAAGCCTGCGCCAGCGGCTAGTCGAGGGCCAGGAGGAGGGGCAGGACGCCGTCCGGCAGCGGCAGGAATACCACCGCCGAAGCAAGTAACCCTTACCCCTGCGGATATCAGCACATTGAAGTTTCAGCAACAGCCTGCCCAACCTACTACTGAGCCATTCCCGAACGCCGGAAAACCTGAGACGTGGCGGCAAGCTTTTCGGTCGCTTGAGACTTTGGTGACGAAGTTGAGGGACGAGCCGCAATTTCAGTTGCAGTCGGCAGTTGTCGACGTATCGGGATCATTTCTAAGGGAGAACGAAGAGAGGCGCGAAGACTTCTTTGATTACAACCAAGAGGGCGAGATCGTATTGCAGGCGCCTGTTCCTATATTTCCTGAAGATTTTCCTCCCGGCCGGAAGGAGTGGCCATTGTCGTGGTGGGGTATCGTGGATCCAGCGTTGCAGTCAGCCAAAAAGAAACCGCAGCCTACACGATCCAGCGGTGTGGAAGCTAAACCCAAGAGTCGCCGCGACCCATCACCCGCACAGCGCCCTATGCCTGCGCAGCCACAGAGACATCCACCGCCGCATCCCTTACGACACCGTGATGACTTCGGTGCTCCTGCACAGGGAAACTGGGGAGGGAACAGGGGCATGGGTCGAATGGAATGGCGAGGAGGCCGGGGTGGACGACGGGGCGGTGGTCACCCCCAGCCTCCAGCACAGGCCCGTGGTCCAGGCTTTCATCCACCACATCGAGCCGACGCTCCGCCGCCACCGTTTGCGTCCGATGGCCCACCGCTGCCACAACATTGGCGAAACGGGGATCGACATGCTCGCGGCAGGGATCGTCGGCGCTAGATAGCCGATATGGTAGATTCGACTAGACCATGCATACCAAGGAGGAAAAAAATACTAAGCAAGACAATCCGCTAGATCTCTGTACTCTAATAATGCACACTTTCAAGACATAGCCCGCATCCAGGTACGGCTTTCACCATAGACGCCGCCTCATCTTCGCCGGTCCATACTTTGGGTATCTCTGACTGTTGTATCTCTCCACGACAGACATCCACGACAAAGCCAACCAGATTGCGAACCATGGACCTCCGAAATCCACGTGCCTCCAGTACAAATCGAACCGTGACAGCTGGAGCTTTCTCTTGCTCCCCCGATGACGACATTTCGGATAAGGTATGAACATCAAAGCTCAATAGTGTCGTCGTATTGTCCCGCTTCCTTCGGTCCTCTTTATGAACAAATGCCGCAAAGTCGTGCGCTCCCGTCAGACTGTGACATATCTCCACAATGCAGGTATCGTCCAGTGCCCAGGGACACACATACACGCAGGGTCCATCCAGCGTCGATCGCAGCGTATGTACACCGCTAGTACAAATCGGCAGGACGATACCATCACGATCCACCACTTTCCGTCGATATCGCATTGTATAAGAATATCGCTTAATTTTCGCCTCATGCCGCGGCTCAAATGAAGCCTCACATGATTCAAACGATCGCACCACAACGTCCACTGGCAACCGACTGTTGGTGGCTCGCTGCATTTCCCACAGTCCCATCGTCGACGGCGGACACGGTGTGGAACTTTCCTTACTACCACTTATATTAGAAAGTTCACCCTCCTGTCGTTCCAAATCAATTGCCACTACTTG
The DNA here is from genome assembly GCA_900291995.1 of Licmophora abbreviata. Lineage (NCBI taxonomy): Eukaryota > Bacillariophyta > Fragilariophyceae > Licmophorales > Licmophoraceae > Licmophora > Licmophora abbreviata. The sequence goes on along the minus strand of OLMU01000673.1, from coordinate 8,278 downwards.
TCCTCTGGCATGGACGCCTTTGTCTGTTCGTCCAGCCGACCGCATCCTCAAACTGGCCACCGACACGTGGGCCCAATCTGCAATGGCATGTTCTAAAACGGACTGAATGGTGTGCACGCACTTTCGTCTGGTGCCATCCTCAACATTGTACTTTGGCCTCTTGTCCGGTCTACTGCTGCTACTATTCTTATTAGCAGTTTTGGTCGTCAAGTCGGATGTACTGACCTGGCGCTGAAAGCCGTTAAAGCGAGTGCCATCGTACTCGACAATCATTTTGAAAGACGGCATAACGGACGACCGTGGTAGATGGAGTGAACAAGTCCTGAGAGAGGCCCTTCAGCTGAAAATCAATCAATCGAAAGCGTCCGCTAAGAGGCTTCGGAGCGTTTCTAACAAGAACCAGACTATGGAGCCTTTTCTAGACGACACGCGAGCACAGCGCCGCCCTTTCGATCATTGTTGCAATGACGGGGTGAGTTTTGTGTCATTGGTGGTCGATCAAAAACATCAAAATGAATGGCAGAAAAGTGTTGGAGCGTCCTGCCATCGTCCGCTAGTAAGAACTTCTTCGAAACCTCAACCTCTCGACACGGGCGATGACTTTTTGAGACACACAACAAGAACGACGAAGCCGGCCGAACGAGTCAGAGAGTCAGTCAACTTGTTGCATAGCTGTCCATCCTTTTCCCATTCAACAACATGGCGTCGTTTGATGTGGTCTTTTCCTTTCAAGGAAAGGCCACTACATTGTCAGATGTGACGACGGAAACGTCGGTAGAAGAGCTTCAGGAACGCGTTCGACACAGCTTGTTTTCTTCTGTGGTGGAGGGTGATGATGATACGACTACTTCTACTGCTCTTAAACTCATCTACAAGGGAAAGGTACTGTCACTGGATGAACCAGAAACACCAGCATTTCCCACCATTCCAAAAAAGACTCCCAAGCTCCTCGTCATGGCATCCTCCGTCAAATCTGTACACGCACTGAATTCCAAACGCTCCGACCCGACCATTCGTGGCTTTGATCAAGAAGTGCCCAAGAAGAGCGTCGACAGGAACGCAAGTGACACTGTGTGGGGCAATGCATCCTTGTCCCAAGACAAGAATTACAAATTTTGCCGCTTTCAGGCTTGTACATGGCAGAGCTTTGGACATCGTGCGAGTGAGGCCAATACGCCTCATGCCTTCGAAGCGAATCGCTTGTTGCAAAAACTCGCACACGACCCGGGAATCAAGAGGATACTACAAGAACGGGAGTTGGTCGTTGGGACATTGGGAGAGATGGATCCGATTGATGATCGCTTGAAACAGACGACAGAGAAGCAGGGAGCCTGTTTGCTGGGATACAATACGAACCATGGAGCACGGATTGATTTGAAACTACGGCCGGACTCGCTGGAGGGATTTTTACCGTATCCGCAGATCGTGGCGACGTTGATTCATGAACTAAGTCACAATTGGGTGGGAGAGCATAATCTCTTATTCTGGACCAACTTTGGGCAAATGCGCTCCGAGTATCTGCATACGCATGCGAGCTTGGCGGCCAGTGGGGGGTTGGTCAACGGCAAGACAACGTCGGAACTAGCAGGGTTGCATCTTCCCGGTGGCATACGATCTATTGCCCAAGTGGTATTGCAAGAACTCAAGACAGACATGGTACAACATGGACTGACACCGGATCTGATTGCACCTGCCATCATAGATCGGTGTCGGGAGTTGAGTGAATCTAGTCGTGGGTCAGAGTCTGGACAGGTAGTGGGTGGTAGGGTTAATAACGCTAGTGGAGGCAGCGGGTCCAGGACGAGTGCGCGAGAACGAGCTCTGGCGGCAGCGGAGCTACGAGCACGAAAAGGAAACCATGAGGAGAAGACGAAAGACGATGTATGAGAAGTAATCTACAACATACAGCAGTACCTTTAGAGAGTCTCACTCAGTCTAAAGACTTGACCCTGTTAGTGGTGACGAGATAGTATTCGAGTGCCAGTGCGACATCCAACAACTGTATACGGTCTAGGAATGGTTGATGACGTTACCGTGCACTTGTGTTCATCGAGTGTCCCCTACGACATAATGTGCTTATGGTTGATCGGGGAATCTACGTGTGTTTCACGAATACCATAAACAGATCACAGTCCATGCTGAAGTCCAAAAGTTCGTATTCAGAAGAGGAACTTGTCCTGGTAGAGAAAACACGTTGATTTGTACGGAAGGATTGGTTCACGACGTATCCGAGAAAAATGGATCGCGTTACACAGGTGGCTGCTGTACGCCGTATCGTGGTCAACAGTTGTCGATGAGACACCCCGATCGGATTGGCGTCCCGTATCATCTGTCGTGCACTCTTGCTACTCCGCTCTTCACAGAGAACCAAACCAGTTTGTACCATGCCCCTGTTTGGCAAAAAGAGTGCTTCGAAATCAAAGCGGGCGGCTTCGTCGACCGTTTCACGGGTCCAGCCTCCCGGCGTAATGCGCGTCGTTACGCTCGACGAAAGTCTACATTCCAAAGATATAAGTCGAAAAGGTAAAAAGAGCAAGGAGGGGGCGACAATCCGAAGAAGTCTATCGTACGATGAAGTTCAGATCAGAGAGTACGAGCGGGTTGTAGGCGATAATCCTTCGGTCTCTTCAGGCCCCCCAATTAGGTATGTTCGAAAGCTGCCTTTGGCACGATCGATACATGTATACATTTCGGCACGGCGTTGCTCACCCCCTAGTTCTCAAATTTCTTTCTGCAGTATCGGATGGAAGTACAATCCAGACTTACTAAAATTCCCCCTCGAGAACTACGAGAAAGGCCGACCCAATCGCCGTTCCATGCGAGAAATGGCGCTCCCCCGCAGGGTCCGCGAAGATATTCTTAAAAAAGAATGGGGGATTCCACAGTCGGAACTGGCATCCGCCGTTCGTTCCACCATCAAGGTAAAGAACCAACGCCGCGCTACGGTCAACAACCTTGGAAAGTCGGACAAGGCCGAAGAGATGATGGAGAATGCTGGGCGGAAGCTCAAGCTTTTCGGAAAGAGTTCAGACAAGAAGACGGAGAAGCTACTGGCGGCCTCCAAGAAGGCGAGCCATGGCGCTGCGGTGAAGTCGTACGACGATGACACGGAGGGTTCCCAATCTCCAGAAGAAACTCCAGAGCCTTTCGTGAACAAAGTCAAGAAGATTACCATTAGCGAAGACGAGGACGGTGCGGCCTGATTCGTACACAACATGAGCTAGAGTAGAATGATGATGTTGTCAGGTCTTTGGAATGAAGGATGTGTTTTCCAGTGTGATGGAGGAAAAGAAGGTTCAAGGGTCATCGGATTTGGCCTTGCTTGCGAGCTTTCAGATGGTGGTTGCACAAAGCTTTTTTGGCGCTTAGCCCTCGTTTGTATTTTACACACACTCGCGCTGCTGCAAGTGGATTGTGATGTTTTATTGCTATAAAAGCACTTTACATCTCAGTGTCTACTATTAAATATTCTTCTAGCCGTCACACTGAGACGTGCGAGACTCACTCACCCGTTGGCACCGGACGCAAGCTGCGTTAGCCGCGGTTGTGAAGACAGACCGAGCCCGTGAATTGTCGCTATCTAGTAGCCAGTTCTAGCTAGCCCACTCACTAGAGTAGCTAGTCCCAGCTAACATGTAGCTTGCGTCTCATTACTAGAGACTCAACCTTTGCTACAATAGGTGGGAAGTACATTACATAAAAGACATTGTTACTGTATTATGTACGGTAGCTACTGTCAGCATGATGACGATGGTCCTTGAAAGCAGAAGTCTACGTACTGCTGACTCGTACTGGTATCGTACCGGTAGGAACACGGAAGAACCAGACCGTGCCAGCTTTCCGTTTTAGTTTTCACGCATGAACTCATGAACTCGTCACTTTTTCGACCGACAACGAATCAAAACAGCACGGCACACCTCAACCATGCCGTTCTGGTCAGGCGCCGCGCAACTTGCGGCCAAGATGGACCGCATGAAGGCGGCAGAAGCAAAACTAGTGGAGTTCGCTCGCTCCTTTGGCAACCGAGATCCTGATGAATACGAAATGGAGCTCTTCGACACGCCCATCCCACAAAATGTGGTGCCTCTCGAGAGGAATGCTGAGCCTTCTACATGTCAATTGTCGTCGTCTTGTAAAGCAGATACTCTCGAGTCCAATGAGGAAGGATTGTCGATCCATGGAATTCGGCTGACCTCCAAGAAGGACACCAAAGATGCGGTGAAAACACCACTGGTAATTCAGCACGGCTACATGAACGGCTGTCTCTATTTCTACAGAAATCTCGTGGGTCTCACGTCTCATTTTCGAACAGTCTATGCCATCGACATGCTAGGATGGGGTCTATCATCGCGTCCTTCTTTCAAACTCCGCGACAAGTCAACCGAGACCACCGAAGAGTTCTTCGTTGAGAGCTTGGAAGCGTGGCGCGAAAAGAACAAGATAGACAAGATGATTCTTGCGGGTCATTCGATCGGCGGCTACTTGAGCGTAGCTTACACGGAGAAATATCCCGAGCGTGTAGAGAAACTCATTCTCTTGAGTCCAGTCGGGGTTCCGTCGGAAAGTAAGCAAGTCGACCGCCTCCGAGAGAGTTCAACGTTGAAGCAACGGCTTTTTCTTTCACTCTATTCCAAACTGTTCGAGTCGGGCACGACTCCCTGCACAGTCCTTCGTACACTACCCAAGAAAACGGCATATGGCTATGCCTCTTCTTACGTGCAGCATCGTCTCCCGGCCATCAGAAATCCAGAAGAACAAGCAGCTGTCACTGACTATCTTTACTACAATAGCGTCTTGCCACCCAGCGGTGAACGCTGCTTGAATAACATCTTGCTGCCGAGCGTAATGGCCAAGAAACCCTTGTTGAATCGAATTCCAAAGCTCAAAGTAAACACCATCTCCTTTTTGTATGGAGTAGCGGACTGGATGGAGTACACGGGTGGCATCCAGACAAGTCTGCACTGTGAACAAAGGAAGGCGACGGGACTCAGTGCTCCTAGTATCGACGTGTTTCGTGTACGAAATGCGGGTCACTTGTTGATGCTCGACAACTGGTCTGAAGTCAATGGAGGAATTGTGGCTGCGGTCAAGGGGAAGGATGCTGTAAAGCCGCACGAACCAATGCCTGTGTTGGCGTCGCCTGCTGCGGAGCATACGACGCATGATCAGTTCTTGCCAGCTGAAACTTCACGTCATGCTTCTCGTACAGCCGAAGTACATGCATGATGATATCCAACTGTAATCTAATGGAGAAGCCTGTATTGGCAAACGAAAATGTGCGCTTAGGAGCACTATCGTAGACATGCCGGTACCTAGAGCAAGAGCATTTGAACATGCGCGCTTATTTAGTATCGGTTGTGAAACTTAATGCGACGGCCAGACTTCCAAACGATCCACAGCCATTCGATACTACCCTTCCTGGTACCTTGGAAACTGGAAACAAAATCTGCAAGAGGCAAAGAGCATGGTGACGGGCAGTGGGCAACAGGAAAGCGGCACAACGATGACGGAAGGCGGCCATGGAGTTGCTATTGATGGCATGAACAAGCCCTTCAATAGTTTATCCTCTAACAAGGAGCATCTGACTCACTACGAGGTCCTTGGAGTTCCATCGGACGCCACGCTGGACGAAATCAAGGCCGCCCATCGGCTCTTGGCCCGAACCTATCACCCCGACAAGACCATACTGGATACAAACACCACAGGTGCCGTTTCATCATCATTTCAACGCATGCAAGTCGCGTGGGAATGTCTGCGACACGAAGAGTCGAAGCGAAAATACGATGAAACACTAAAGCAGGCCCTTTCGAAGCACCAGGGGGCCATTCCGATTGAACTCTCCGAAATGGAACTGGGAAACGACGATGACGGTGCGACAGTGCATATATACAGCTGCCGATGCGGAGACGAGGTGGTTCTATGGGAAGAGGACTTGCAAGTTAAAAGCGGAGCCATCGTGGTGGAGTGCCCAGGTTGCAGTTTCGCGTACAGTGTCTCGAAGGAGTCGATCAAGTGAGTCGAATGGCGGCCACCTCTCAGGGTACAAATCAATCACGTGGTACGGGGTACCGTACAGTGCTCTGGCGTCAGCGGGAAGTCGAGTCAGTGTCCGCCCGCAGCAGAACGAGAACCACGGTAGTGCTTGCGTTACTTTGGAACTGCACTTGCTGGGCGCAGCGATGAAGCACCCGTCCCGCGGAGGGCACAGCAATACGAGCAATATACACAGATCCTTCGAAAGGAACCACTGACAAACTTGCCAACAAAAATTAGCATAGAATTATATTGTACGATATAGATAGGGGTGAATTCATCAACACATCAAAACATATAAAGGGCCAACATACAAAACGGCCAATATCAGTCTCTTGAGAGATCCGAACCGTATCGTTCATAAACAGGAGACGCATTCGTTCGGAGCTCTGGTGCTGACTCTTTGTTCCGAAACCATTCGCGAGCTTTATCCCATAGCTGCTCTTGCTCGCCGGCCTTGGATATCCCATTGCGGAGGCGCCTGATCCGTCGCCTCGATGCCTCCACTAGCTCATCGGCCCTTTCGACGGCATGTGGCCTGTGGGCAAGCTGCCTGCGCTTGGCCTTCACTCGATCCGATTCTGACACAGCTCGTCGGAGCTGAGAATATGGATAATTGTACTCTTCCAGCAGCAGTGCTCGCCGTACGCGAGCAGGCATAAGGAACTCATCCTTGATACGTCGAGGAGGACGAGAAGACTCGTACGCGTCGACCGTAAACTTTACATCTTCTGCGTACTTCCACCCAATCCCGATTGCCGGGCCTTCGGACACGGACGGATTATCACTGAGAACCCGTTCGTACTCACGAAACTGAACGTCCGCAAAACTGACCGCGCTATGCTTTGATCTCACAGAAAACTCGTCAGACTGGTAAGTTTTCAGACAGCTCTTTCGAGGACGATCTAGGGAAGGATTGCTCCTACTGCGATGAATTTCTAGTAGGTCGGCGTGCATGCTTCCACTCCGCCGATTTCTACTGCGAGAAGACTCAGCCAACGATCGAGACGAGCGAGCTTTCGAAGCTTTCGATCTCCTCGCGAAAGATGGGCCGGTGGTGCTGCGACTTGAAGACGGATGAACCTTCATGTCTGGCAATGTTTCATCCATGAGGGACTCTCTAGAGCGCGGTGCGGCCACAGCACTGGCAGGAGAAGCGACTTGAGAAGATTGATGTGACTGCCCCGTTCGTTGATCGCGGGGGCCTCCCTTGACCATTGTTTCCCTCGAACCTTCGATCATGGAGCTAACTGTTGAACGCATTCCAGCCAGCACCTCGCGATTACTCCGCTGAGTAGAGGCAGTGGCATCGTGGGATGATAAAGTAAGACTGCGCAAAGACGGCCGAGATCTCGAACTGCTCGCTTCAGTAGCGCCCGTCGCAGACGACAAGGACCGAGCCAATTTGGACGTCTTATCTTCCAAAATGGCAGGCTTCACACCCATCGATACTCCTTTCCTATTCTGTTCCCGAACAGAGCGTATTATTGCCTTACATGTTCGGGACCATATGCGAAGTGCCACCTGACAAGACTTTGTTCGAAAAGACGGAAGTTTCTCCGTCCGGCGCCACCGTCGCATGTCCTTGGCAAGCAAAAAAAGGAGACCGCACTTGCGTGCTTCCACGAGTCCCTTTGGAGTCTTGATATGAACAGAGTTGAGAAAGTTGACCTGCCAACAACGCAGGATGTTTTCAAGCGCCAAGGGATCGTCCCCACGTAACGGCCACTTGTCGTCGTTGTGTTCGCTCCCCGGTAAATATAGCTTTGGGAGATAGAACTCCCTCGAAACCAAATCATCCGGTGCCGAAGTAAGATGCAAAACAAGAGATTTGTCACTCATTGGGACCCCTCTATTCTGAACATCCCCGCCGTGGAGCAAGGACGGGTTCGTACCGTTTGTCCCCATGCTCCCGTCGAGGCTCGACAGACAGGAGGCCGTCCCTTCTGCGGCCTTGTGACTATCGAAAGTGACGACCGATTCGTAGCGCCCACTGGGGTCTACATTCCAATCAACTTGAGCCATCTTTTGCGGCGGCTCCTCTAGGGTGCGTCACTATCAAGACCATCACTCAAGGGCATCATTCCCTCAAGGACATCCGCATCATGACCTGCTCTGTCCCATGATACTTCCGCCATCGGTATGGCATCACCGACAGACCCCTTGCCCGTTTTACTAAAGAATTCGTCAGAACTCCGAGCACCGTCCAACACTTCCCTTGACGAGTGCCTCGTGGAGTCAAGGA
>OLMU01000669.1:0-11943 GCA_900291995.1 Licmophora abbreviata | reverse complement strand
AGTACGGGTCCGCTCCATCCTAGTCTACCCGTCGAGGATATATATGGACCTGAAGTCCTCGGACGCCGACGTGTCATACTTCATTGGATAGTCTAGGCGAGTTGAGTCGAGTCGAGTCGAGTCGAGTCGAGCCCCATTCCGAGCAACGAAGTCCGAGAGCGCGTGTCCTGCTATTCAGTGCCCCACATGTCAGAACAAATGTCACGTAGGGTTCTACGTGTATCGAAAACAGACGCGCGTCGCCATCAAATTTAGGCGACCACAAAAGAGCACGCTCTGTCGTTTTCTCTGTTGGTATCAAAGAAGCAGTCGACAACGGAAGACAGTGTTCACTTCATCATTGCCTAAGAATTTGAGAGTAGAGGGAAGGCAGCAAACTGCGTGAGTGCAAAGAGAGTCTGACTTTTTCTCGGATTCATCCGCAGCATTGTCGGGGTGACTACCATCGTCGTGGATGAGTTGCTCTTTTGTGTATTGTGGTTTCCTAATTGTGTATTCCAAATTTCAGGTTTAATAACAAAACGCTCACATATCTTTTTGGATACCCCTCGAACCTCTTCGACGGACCGACTGCAGAGACTATAAGCGAGAGAGAGAGAGAGAGATCCATCATCGCAGCGCTAAACTGCTCGGTCCAGGCACTTGCTCCTAGAGACGTTCCATCAATATGGCGCCGGTGATGACCAGCGGTGTCGGTGTTGCACCTCAAATCATTGACGACGTGAAACTCCGGACCTTGCGGGAACGCCTTGGCTCGTTCGAAACAACAACAGACTTTCTTCCCCAGGACGAGGATGGCTTTTTGGAGACTCTCGCGACCTGTCAGACGTGGACCTTTGAAGAGCAGGTATGTCTTCTTCTAATTCATCTGAGAGAGGCTTTTTGGGGAATCATGGTCTCATCCGCGCCGCGTTCGTCTCTAAATCATTGCGCAGGTGGACTTGTACGAATGGATCCGTCCACTGAACCTTGTGGATGCTGTTTTATCGAAAATTCTTCGTGAAAACGCGAGATCGTTACTCCTAGTGGAGCCTCTGGTACGAAAGAAGAGGAGTCAGCGGAACGAAGCTGTAGCGAGCACTAGCGGCCAACAACACGCCGAGTCGATAGAAGATGTGTGCTCTGTGCCGGAATCTGCAGCAGCGAATCTTGTCACGATACTGCGCTTCCTGTCCTCGTTGTTGAGTAATTGCACCAACAAGTCTATTTTCAATTCAGCCGAAGACTTGGTAGACTTGCTTGGCGCAGCCGACGACGAGCTTGCCGACTTGGCGCTCCACACGCTGTCCAGTCTTGCATCGCCTCCCGCCTTGCACAAGCAGCAGTCCCCGGACATGCAGCAGCATTCGACGGCATTGCATCGGATTCAGAACCCCAGCTGCCACGCGCGCCTCTTGGCCCTGGCGCGAGGATGGGGCTCGCGTGGATCGGGAGTGGGACTCCTGGCGTGTGTTGCCACGGACGATTCTGAGTATGGACAAGGCGCGTTGCCGAAGGAATGCGGGGAGCTGGTGTTTGAGTACTATGGACAGACCGGACTGGTGAAACTACAGTTGAATGCTTCGGAAATGGTGCAGGTCGATTCCAGTAACAGGACGAATGAGGAGGGAATGGACGTGGAGGAACACGACGAAAGCAAACAGAAGCGTCGACGAATGGGGTCCATTACAGGCCGTGCGCCTGAGAAGCAAGTGCCGTCAACGTCGGAACTTTTCTTTTCCTGTTTAGAACAAGCCGGAGGGCGGATTCGCATTCCCGAAGATCGACAGTTCGCCTTGTTGGCAGATATTCGCCTTGCGCAAGCCTTTCACTCCCGCGCGACACGAGTAAGAGCTGTGGAGCGGCGTCTCCTCGCATTGACTGCCAATCTGTACACGCACCCTTCGCAAGAAATCATGTCTGGGTACTTTCAGGCTCAACCGGAACTTTGTGCTGAACTGATTGACTTGTTGAGACCTACAGTTTCCTCTGCAGCCGTGTCGGCGGCGTCGGCCGTTGGCGCATCGGATGAGGGGGACCTGCACGCCATGTCCGCGTTGGCGAATTCGCCTCAGGTCCCCTACAAAGTGAGAACGTTGGCGCTGAGGAACTTGACGGCGCTAGTGTCGAGACGAGATGTCGGGACGGGTGGAGGTCTAACAGGAGTGGCGCGGCTGACGAATGTTCTCATTGAGCTTGGTGTTGGAAAAGGAATGCACCTCGGGATGCTACCAACTTTGATTCGGTACTCATTGGCGTCACTCAATGCCTTTCTTTCAAGCCGCGACAAGCAGTCGACACCCGAAGCGAGAATACCAGATACTTCAGAAGCAATCGCCATGGATATTGGCAAGGCATTTGTGAAGGCTGCCAAGCCACCGCCTCTTCCAGTCGCTGAGCAACTGCATCGCGCTCTTGCATTTATCGATACTGTTCTGACTCTCACTTCGGCGGTCATAGCAACACCGTCTGGGACAGCAGCACTGACGGAGTGTGGCCTTGTCCCCGCTCTTCTGAGCACTGTTTCTATCGACATCTCCTCAGCCATGATTGCCGGCTTCACTTCTCTCAAATTGGATGATTTTTCGCAAGCACGTTCCATGATTCGTTTCATTATATCTCAGGCAGTCCAGATCGTTGAGGGCGCCGTTGTGACTCACAACAATGCGCTTTCTGCATTTCATGAGCTGCGGGGCGTCGAGGTCCTTGTATCGAGACTTGACAAGGATATGCAGGAGATTAGGAGCTCGAGTGGGTGCTCTGTCGGGCATCCTCAAGCTCCAGACGACAGTGCGATGGACTGCGAACCTGCAGAAGCTGGCCCGACGAGGCAAGACACATCGATGGACGGGTCACGAACCCTCTCAAGAGAATTATGCTCTTCACAGAGAATACTTTTGTTCAGCCTCGTCAACGGTCTGACGGTCGTTTTTCACCAAGAGTCGAGCTCTTCGACAGCACCTGCGTCACCCGGGGGAGCCCAGTTGAGAAATTCGGAACTTACAGGGACGCTGTTCGAAATCCTTCGGAATGTTGATTCCTACGGGGGCACGCTCGCTGCTCTGGCATCGTCTATGCTGTCTGACGTCATGAACAACGACCCGCAGGTTGTGCATTATGTACATGAATCGGGGCTGGCGAAGGCCTTTCTCGATATGGTAATGGGAGAGTGGCGGGAAAGTGGCGAATTCAATAATGCAGGATTTCCTGCATCACCCGAGCTGATTATGGCTATTCCGAACGTTTTTGCCGCCTTGGCTTTAACGGAGAACGGGGCCACCGCAATCGAGAAAGCAAACCCATTCCCTGCGTTTCTGTCGATATTCTATTCATCCCGCTTTTCTATGCCAGAAAGCCGTTGCTTGCTAAATGAAATGACAGCAATTGTCGGAACTGGGCTTGACGAAATCATGCGGCATTGTCCCAAGCTGAGACCTGTGGTTCTCACAGCACTTTTACAGGCAATTAACCAAGTCGCCGATATCGGGGAACGCCTGCTTCTTCGCGAAGAGGAGATCGTTGTGCCTCCAAAGGGAGAAGATGCGTCTGAGCTGGAGAACGAGCGATCCGCCCTCGTCCAGTATGTACTGAACGTTGCGCAGATGCTTGAGCAAATACTTCATAATGCGGATCACTGCGAGCCGTTTGCGAAGATGGGGGGTCTGCAGGCAACTCTTCGCCTGTTCCCCCTTGTGATGCCTACGAACGTCTCATTCTTGGCACATGTGTCCTGCCTCAGTTGTAATTCTACATGTACGCTTGCACATTCGACGACAGAAGACTCACTTTTGGTTGTGATCAAGAGCATGGGGCTCCACTGTGACTCGACGATGCTTCTGAAGAAGATGTCGGCTGCTTTGAAGGTTCAGCTACGTGAACTCAAGGAAGCACAAACAAGTGTGCGAGTATCGTTCCCAGCTTCTAGTCCTATTGGCGATCATCATGGTGCGAGTGCGGATGGCATCCTCGAAGGACTTCCTCGAGCGCCGTTTCATACTATGGCCGACGACGCGAGCTTCATGTCGAAAGCGCATATCATATCCAAGTATTTTCGACAGGTGGTGATCCTTCAGTGGTACACTGCGACGTTGTCATCCGTGATCAGGGCTGCACTAAGCCGCAGCCTAGAAACCGGCTCAGACTGGGGACGAAGTGCATGGAGATGGAAGAATGAGCTGACGTCGATTGATTTTCGAGATTTGTTCACTGAGCTCTCATTGTTTCATCAGTCGGCTCTTCATGAGGCCTGTCGTATTCGAACGGAAGCGGGTTATGAGGAACGAGAACGAAATCGGCTTGGGCGCCGAGTAGAAACGGGATCGGTCCGATATAGGCTTCGCATTGTATGCCAGGAGGGCGCTGTCGTTAGAGATGGTATAGAAATTGACTCCTGCGCCAGCATCGGGAGCGCCGAGTTCGGCGAAATTGTGGAGGCCATTGATCGCTGTCACAATTCATCTGGAGTATTGCGCTACCGGACTTACGCGGGATGGATCTCAGAGCTGACGCGCGGCCATGGCCGCGAACCCATAGCAGAAGTGCTGAACGTCTGGTCTGGTATCGCAGTCGATGAGGGCGGCAGCACGACCACCGATATGCGACCAGAGAGGAGGAAGAATTTCGGAGTCTCCGACATCAGTGCCACTGGCGCTTCAGTCCTTGCTCGTCTACAAAACACATATTGCGAGTTGAACTCAATACTAAGTCGAATCTTGTCTCATGGCGTGAAAGCACTACCAGCAAAGCGACTTGTGTTCGAGGATGGCTCAATTGGGCAACAGCTTGCTTCACTTACATCTATGCTGTCGACTAACATTCTCCGAGGCCTAATGAGGGAACCAATACAGACGATTATCTCCCGAGCTAGATTTGACTCAGAAGCGATGCATAGCTCCGCGGGAGCTGCCGTTTACCTTGGGATCCTTTTCGACGTTGTCCAGGCATCTTTAGTCGACGAGAAACGTGACCGGAGCACCATGAACGTACTGCTTCTATTATCACTGATTAATTCCGATCGCTTCGTGGACCGTCAAGTTCTGCACGCCGAGTCAAATTGTAGGCTCGGTGTTTTTGATGGAGTCCAGTTCGTATTCACGCAGTGCCTTTCCAATATGAGCAACCGCTCGATGGTAGCAGCGAGCACAGCTGAGTCTACTGCAAGAGAGCAGGCTCCACCTGTTCAGCTTGTGCCCCGGAACGTCGCGGCAAGTCTTCCGCCCACGATTGCGTTGTTGCGAAGGCTCGCAAAAACGCCACTCGCTGGCTCCAATGCAGCCAACACACTGAAACGGCTAATGGATTCCGAAGTGTCTATGTTGATCGGATCAACAAACGGCACGCCTCCAAAAGTAGTCCACCCCTTAAATCTTGCGCAACTTTGTACTGCGCAATTGGCGAGAGTGCACTTGAAATGTGGACGGATAGGCGATTCAAGCTTTTGCCAGTTCAGCTTGCGTGGCCCTTTTCAAACCTTGCGGGCGAAATTATTGCTTGTCTTGACAAGTCTGCGGCGAGCACATCTACCAGCGCTTACGAAGGAGACTCGCATGCCTCTATCTGGAACATCTTTTCGCGTACTGCCCTTCGTACAACAACAAGAAGAAGTGAGGCGGCAGAGAGTGAGCGGCTTGAGTCTCAATTGCAAGAGTTCGAACCAAGCGAGGACGCGATTTCTCAGCTTTCGGAAATGGGATTCTCGAGGGATCACGCTTTGGATGCTCTTGAACACTCTCGATCGAATGTCATTGAGGTAGCTATGGAATACGCATTATCTAATCCTCCCCCCAGCCCAGGAACAGTGGAGCGTCGGCGTACAGAGCGCGAGGCACGAAGAAGACACCGGGAAGCAGCTAATTTAGAAGTGGGTGAGGGAAGAGAATCCGGGGGCATCGAAGCTGCTGCTGACTCCGGAAGCGGCTCAGCGCTTTCACATTCCGATCCAGACGCTATTTCTGGTGCGGTAAGTGCCGATGCCAGAGTGTCGGGGGACCAAATCTCACCGGCGTCTGATGAGATTGGCAAGGACGGTGAAGCCACGCAGGAATCATTCGATGACAAGTTTCAGTCTCACGTCGAGCGATGCCGTCAATTATGGATCAACCAGTCACCCGATGTCATCGTTAACCTACTAGCAGGGCCCGACAACCCTTATACGCCCGCGGATGCTGGGGGCGATGGAGATATGGAAGCTCTCACGCTGGCGATGAATTCTGTCTTGGTTGAGCTCTGCATGAAGTACCCTGACAAGCAGGCGCGGATAGTTTCCCGTCTCCTCGATCGGCTGAAGGCTGATGTCATAGCGGTGGAAGCCGGATCGTGTAACGTGCGGTCCGACCGAGAGCGCAATTTCGCATCCCTTTGTCATGCAGCAGTGTTGACTTCGCGGGAACTTCCACGGACAAGGCAACTGGTCCTGGGGAAAGGAATTGTATCATGTTTGGTATCTTGTCTCGAAGACTGGGTGACAGCTGACCCTAGAGATGACACGACGAGAACCTGGCCTGTATGGCTTACACCAGCACTGCTTCTTCTAGGCACAATGGCCGAGGCAACGGTGATTTTTGACAAAGAAGGGGAAATGGACGGATCGGAAGAGGAAGAACTACGCACAGTCCGCAAAGAGCACCACACCCAAGCCGCGCTTGTTGCGGACACGGCGCGCATTGTATTCCCTGCGGGTCCCTCGCTGATATCCGGAGCAAAGGAATTGGAGGTGCAAGCTGAAAGCAGCACCACTGACGCTGTAGTAGCGGAGGGGGCATTGAACAAGAAGGACAGTTTGACAGGGCGTGGCGTAGCTGCACAAGCCATGTCGTTGATCTCTGTGCCGCCCCTCGCTCCACTGTTACCGGCGGAATCAGCAAGCAGATGCATGGATGTATGCCTTAACCTCTTACAGGACGGATCGCGGCAGGAGAAATCGTTCCCTCCACCGGGAACAGCTCAGGCTCTCCTTCTTTTGATGAGTCGACTCGTGCGATCGCCTGAGCTCTCGTGGAAATTCTTGAGAACGGGAGGTCCGGAACTCATTCTCTCGCTCCCGAGAAGCTGCCGTTTCAACGGTAGCTCCGGTCTTGTGGCCATGCTACTGCGTCGAGTGCTAGAAGACCCCACGACGTTGCAGACAGCAATGGAAACTGAAATTCGTTCGATTGTCTCCCGGCTAGACGAACATCGGAATGTCACAGACGGGGACGAATCTGCGTCTGTTTCTCTTGCAGCCTTTGCACGTGCACTGAAGCCTTTGATAAGCCGTGACCCTGTCGTCTTCCTGAAAGCCGCGTCGGTGACCGTTCGATTTCACACTTGGACTGACAAGCGGACTAGCGTCGTCTTACTCGACTCGAAAGAGCGCGCGGCTCGGCGAACCTATTTGCTCGAAAGAATTCCAACTTCATCGAAAGGAAAGGATGACCAGGTTCGCGACACTTCTTCAAATCACACTCCCACGATTTCCTTCGCTCGCTCTAAGGCGCTCAAAGGGAAGCATAATCGCCGAGGGCCCACGTCGAAACGCGGTGGGACATCGAAGAAAAACAAAGTGGAACAGGCTGAAACTGCTGCGAAGAGGAGTGCGCTCTGCGAGACGCCTCCCAGTCAAATTATTGCTGTTTTGATGTCGAAAGCTGTGTCGCTGTGTCGTTCTGATGACGAGGCTGTTCTTGAGAAGGTAGACGAAGAGTCAGACCTATTTGGAAACCAGACTTCATTTCTCTGGATGGGAAGTATTCTGGAAGTAATCAGCGACATAGTTCTAGCGTTCCCTGCCTGTGCTGCTGCGATCCATCGCAGCCGTCCAGCCCTTTCCAAAAGTATGGTCATGCACGCGCTGAGTGGTTGTCCATCTCCCCCAAGAACGTTCGTCAACCTTCTTCTCCACAGACTGCTGCCCCAAGATCGACAGGCGTTTAAGAAAGACCCCATGGAAGGCAGTATTGAGAGCAACCAGACAAAGACAAGACGGAAGGAGACCCTCATTCGCACGAGAGTGGCTCAGACCTCCGCTCGTCTTCTTGTGTCACTTGTTTCGAGGTCCGGAGAAAGCCGAAGGCGAGTGCTCACTGATGTTGTCTTCGCCTTGAGCGGGGGTCACCATAGCTTCGAAGATTTGGTTCTACCTTCTCCCTCCCCCGCGAGCAACATTGCGCTTGACGCTGAGCTCAATGCTCTGCATGCGTGGGGTGACTTATGTATTGGCTTCGCTGCGCCGCGAAGCAACGGTTCGAGTTACGATAGCAACGGGTGTCTCAGCTTTGAAATGATAAAGGTCATGTTGGATCTTGGAATGGGTCACGCTCTTGTCTACGCTCTTCACGGAGTAGATCTTCAGCACCCAAGGGCTGCTGTGACGTGCGCGTCCCTCCTTGTTCCTTTCGAAGTTTTCACCAGGAGTGCGGTGACCGAGGCGGCACAGTCAATCGCAACCAAGGAGCTGGAGGAGAGAACGAATAGATCGCGTGAACTCGAGAGAGTAGCTGAGCCGAAGTCCAAAATTGGGAAGCGTGGCGAAGCCGAAGATTTGTCGCATCTTGAGCCCCCTGCTTTTGTAGAAGATCCGATCTTAGAAGACCCGATCCTTGAGGATGGGTTTGATGCCGAAAGCGCTGCTCGGAGTGCTCTCGGATACGAAGTGGGTCCCGATCATCCGTCTAATGAATTTGTCGGTGAGGACGACCATGACGGTCAGGATGAAGAAGACGTCGAGATGGATGAAGCCGATGAGGATGAAATTGAGAGGAGTAGCAACGAAGATATTTCGAGTGACGAAGAGGACGTGGGTGATGGCGTACATATCCAAGGTTCACAAGACGATTCTGAAGAAGAGGACACTGAAGGAGAAGAAAGCGAATCAGACGTGTCTGGCGTTGAAGACGAGGAAGAAGACGATATCGACATGCAAGACCAAGATGAGTTGCACTGGACCGCAGAAGAGTTTTTTGATAGCAGTTCTGGAAACGTCGATGCTGAAGCTGCTCCTCTGCATGGAGATGCTGACTTCGACGAGGGTTGGACTCGCGTAGAGTCTGGCGGATCGGGTTTGCTCGTCGATTTTAGCACAAGGAGCGCTGGGCTTCCGGGTGACCCAGATCTCTCAGCTCGTACTAGAGGGTTTATTGACGCTGCAGAAGCTATGATTGGTAATCTGCTGCGAACAGGAGACATACAAGATGATGCTATCGCTGAACTCGAAGGCAGCCTCGGAATACGGGTGGGCTCTCGGAATGGTCCTGGAAATGAACGACTCATGTTCGCGCGTCGGCCAGTGGGCGGGCCGCCGCCTCCTCCGTCCGGATGGGAATCTTCACGCCGTAGTAGGGGCTCTGTTAGCCGAGGCCGCGAGGACGTGAATCTTAGCGTTATACCAAGCATCCACCAGAGAAGTCCTCCAGAAGCAACGTTTTTCAACGGCGGAAGATGGAATGAGTCTTCTACGGAGCATGTTTACGGTGGAATTGCAGCAGGCAATCGAAACTTTGATGTTGTCACGCCATTGTCAACCGATAATGACGACGACTTGGTTTATCCATCGATTGCGACCCAACTATTCCCCGGGGGCCCTGCTGCATCAACCCATTCCCGAACACAGCTGACACCGCATCCGTTGTTGACTGGTGTTGAACTCCCTGCTATCAATTCTCTCGTCTCTGATCTCAGACCACACGGCGAAAGAGCTACTCAACGAGATCTGACTGGCGGTCTTCGTAGGGGAGAGCTTTACTCCAGTTACTATCCACACTTGGGCCCATCATCTAGTGGGCGTTCGGGCGCGGGGGGAGGGCAGCTAGGTTGGACGGACGATGGCCTCCCTCCAGATGAAACCCTGCACTCTTTCAATATAGCGTTTGAACGTGCGCTCGCCGAGTATCGACCTGATCCTACGGGTCCCTCTTCCGATCAACCTGTCGATGTTGTCACAGGGGCAGATCAGGCCGCCATGGATGACCCACCGATCGAGCGGAACGAGCATGTTCCTCAGGGCGAGACAAACCTTGCAAATCTTGCTGAAAGCCATGACGGCTCTGGTTCCCATGCAGATGCTCCCGCCGCAGCTCTCGCAGATACCTTGGCGAATAATGATGAACCCATGGAAGAAGCAGACCACGAGGAAGATGACCCAAACCCAGCCTCTGATGGTGCCCATGTAGCTTCTTCATTGGCAGTCGGGCTTCGTCTTTCTCCCCAAGGCGAAAGCGTTTCTCATACTCATATCGGAATCGAGATCAATAGCACCGTAACCCAGGATTTGGACGGATCTTCGGAAGGAGCTATGCAGGCCCAGGAGCGTGGATCTGCTGAGAGGATCGTGGAGACACAAGGGCAGGGATCAGACTTTTCTGCTTCTGACTTGCCGCCAGTGGACCCTGCCACAGGGAATCGTCCCGAAACAGAATCTTTGACGAATTCAGACGAAGTTGATAGGCATCGGCTCGCGTGTCCACCGGGGATGGACCTTGAAGTGTTCAACAGCCTACCACTGGAAATGCAGCGAGAAGTCGTTTCTCAGCACCACACCGCTGCTGAGGTTGCAGCGCAACTGGACTCAACCTCTGGACTCGATCCTGAGGCTTTGGCAGCTCTTCCAGAGAGCATGCGTCGCGAAGTAATCGAGCAGGAACAACGCGAACGGCGGCAGAGGGAAGAAGCTCCGGCCGACCCTGCAAATGCGGAAGAAATGGACAATGCGAGTTTTCTTGCATCGCTGGCCCCTGATCTGCGCCAGGAGATTCTGTTGACAGCTGACAATACATTTCTCAATAGCCTCCCGGCCAATATTATTGCAGAAGCTCAGATTATCCGCGAGAGAGCATCCGCGCGACATCGCCAGTTGAGCGAGGATCCCTACGGCGGACCTGGAGGTCGAAATGGCAACGCCCAACCGGCTGATCAGCGTGGAAGTAATACAAGCGTTAACACACCATCTAGAAGAAAGATGCGAACAGGCAGCATGAAAGTGGAGTGTGATAAACCGGAGGTTTTGTATCTCGGCAGCATTGGAAAGAACCAACTGAATTCACCTATCGGGTATTCGACCGTGAAGACACTTGTGCGATTTATGTATCTACTCTCTCCTGTTCGACCTCAGAAACTGCTTCAAAAAGTGTTCCAGAATATCTCTGCACAACATAATTTGCGTGTGGTTATCCTTTCGACGATTGTCAGGCTGTTGAATGATGAGGTCGATGACGCCGTGGAAGTACTGCGTTCTGTCGGAAAGCAGTACGAGGCACAAGATTGGCGTAGTATGATTGACAAGGAATTTGTGACTGATGGCGACTTCCCTCCTTCGAGCCTAATTGGCGCCTCACCTGAGGTATTGGATACTGAAGGTGCCTCCTCGACCTCCCTGTTTAGGAGAAGAATCGGGGGCGGCACCGCCACGTCGATCGCGGCCAGCCTTCCAACCAGCTCCCGAGGCTCCAGCGAGCAACATATCCCCCCCGTTGCTGCCACACGGATGATTGATTTGTTGGCGTTTCTCACCAAGAACTTGCCGCGTTCGTGTATTGACGCCCTCACTCCAAGCTATGTTACCGACCATCATGGTGACGTTGACATGGTGACGACTCTGGATGCACTGCTGGATTTGTTGGACAGACCACGCTACAAAAATAGCAGCACAAATCTGGAACAACTCCTTACTGTGATCGAGAGCGTCGTTTCCCCACTGTCTAATCTTCCTCGAGACGGCGAGGCCCGACACTTGATTTCTCAGAAAGACATTGATGCCGCAGTGGCGATTGGAAAGGAATGGGTCGACGTACCACTCGTTTCTGTTTCACAGAACAGGCTGGAGCTTCTTTGTTCCATTCTCAGGAATGAGAATTGTAAGGATGCTGCATTTAGTAAAGTGAACGGGATCGCTCGGCGTCTCTGTCGTGTCGAGAAAAATCGACGGTGTATCCTTTTGGAGCTTGCTGGCGTTGCCCAGATCCTGGGATCGGACGCTAGTCGCGACTTGAGAGC
>OLMU01000668.1:0-11062 GCA_900291995.1 Licmophora abbreviata | reverse complement strand
CAAACCTTTAGCACGTTCGAGCTTTTTGGTTGGTGGGAGCCCGTCCAGTTCTGTGACGCTCTCTTCCAGTTCCAGCGAATTGAAGTTGCTCCGCGTACTGCAGACACTACACTTGCTTTGTACGGACCACTCCCACGAAGATAACACCAAGAAGAACGGATGGACAGTCATCACTCCGGAGTTGGTCAGCATTTATCACAACATGGACCTTGACAACCTATGGTCACAGCTTACGGAGTGTCTCAAGATGGTGAAAGTCCTCGAAGGAGTGGCCAGCCTACGCGACCTCGAACAAGGAACAAACGGAGACGACGACGAGGCTGACGACGGCAGTGATGACAACACCGACAAAAAGAAACTCCAGAATAGTGTAATGGGGCTTCTATCCCGCTTCCTACCAATCGTCGAGGCATTCCTGGTGGTGAACGCCAGCGCAACTCGTGAAGTTCCCGCCGAATCCCAGCCAAGCGACAAGGACGCTCCGTCACCAGGCCAGCACAAGCGCGAAGATTCAGAACTGAGCTCGTTGGTCAATGGGGAGCGTGTTGTCGAATTTGTTACTGCCAATAAAGTCTTGCTGAACGCTCTTATTCGAAACAACCCCGGTTTGCTAGAGAAGGGCCTGCGCGCCATGGTGCAGGTCTCTCGATGCAGAGTCCTCCTGGACTTTGATGTGAAGCGCCAGTGGTTCAAGACGCAAGTGCGACGGCTTCGCCAGCAAGCCAGCCGGCGCCATGGCAGTCTTCGCCTTGTAATTCGACGAGAACACGTGTTTGAAGATGCGTATCATATGCTTCGGCTACGGAATGCCGATGAGATGCGGGGACGCCTTCATATTTCGTTCCGGAACGAGGAGGGAGTGGACGCGGGCGGACTATCCCGCGAGTTCTTTGGCATCCTGGCCAAGGAGATCTTCAACCCTAACTATGCGCTCTTCACGTCAACTGAAGATGGCTGTACCTTCCAGCCGAACCCAAATAGCAGCATAAACCCCGATCATTTGAGCTACTTCCGCTTTGTGGGACGCATTGTTGGAAAGGCCGTCGCGGACGGCTACCTGCTTGACGCACACTTTACGCGTAGTTTGTACAAACACATGTTGGGACTCAAGGTATGTGCTCTGCTGGATTGCGTCGTTTGCAGTTGGTATAGTAGCCACCCGACCCTTGCTAACTCACTTGTCATATTCTTGCGTATGACAGCCGACTCACCACGATATGGAGGCGATTGACCCTGACTATTATAAGAACCTGAAGATGATTCTGGAATACAACCTGGCGGACATTGGTCTCGACTTGACTTTCTCCATTGAGGACCATTCTTTTGGCCGGAGCCAAGTCATTGACCTAATTCCCGATGGACGGAATATCCATGTTACGGAAGAAAGTAAGGCCGAATATGTGAGTTTGGTATGCCAACATCGCATGACGACTGCAATTTCCAGTCAAATCAAGGCCTACCTCGACGGTTTTTACGAGCTGGTGAGCAAGGAACTGATTGCAATTTTCACCCCCAGGGAATTGGAACTGCTCATATCGGGTCTTCCCGACATTGATGTTATGGACTTGAAACAACACACTGACTATCACGGCTACAAAGCCAACGACAAAGAAATACAATGGTTCTGGGACATTATGTTCAACCTATCCCGGGGCGAAAAGGCCTCGTTCCTTCAATTTGTCACGGGCAGCTCCAAGGTGCCTCTCTCTGGGTTTTCAGAACTGCAGGGAATGCGCGGTGTTCAGAAATTTTCCATTCACAAAGTGGGCGGCCAGAATGGGTCTCTCATGTCGGCTCATACATGCTTCAATTCGCTGGACTTGCCAGTCTACAAGAGCATAGAGGAAATGAAGGAGAAGTTTCTGTACGCCATTAGTGAAGGCTCTGGAGCCTTCCTCTTTGCTTAGAAAGAGAAGAAAGATATATTACATATAGACTATTGCACCGAAAAGTACTTTGCGTCCCGCATAGACACGAGTCGATTGAGAATGTGTACTCGTGTACGAACCTCCATTTGAAATTGAGCGCTCCCTAAAAATGACGACACGTGGAAGCTTTGACTATCAAAACCCGGCGCGCGTCCGGGAACCGCTAGGATGTTATTAACAATGCTTCGTAGAGCATACGTTAAACGCTAGGAATTTCCGGACGCTCCCTGAAGATATCAAGTTGAAGGAAGACGCCTCATGATTGGCACGGGAGAAACGAGAGTGATGTTTGATGGATCACATACATCATCCGCACCACCGCCGTCGTCCGCCACCCGGCTTGTTCTCTCGTTCTCGCCGCCTACTTGCTTTGACACGTACCATGGTGAAGCGTGAGAACTTGATTCTGCTGCTTAGTTTAGCTGCTTGTCAGAAGGCTGTTGGATTCTCGCTTGGAACTAGTTTCCCGCCCTTTGTCCGTACCGTGCAGACGCACTGTTCGGCAACAAGACAATCAAAAACTACGCTGTTCACGTCTCGCCCTGATGCCCCTGAACCAGACAAAGATGTGGATTGGATTCAATCTACTTCACGTGCCTTGACGACAGTGGCTCTTGGAGTCACACTGGCCTCCTCGTCCTTCTTTGGTGGGACTCTAGCTCTAGCCGATACTCCCACGAAGCAGTACGACGGCTTTGCCGAGTACGCCAAGGAGAATCAAATGGAAAAGTCTGACGTGGGATGCTTCATCAACAAGTGTGGCGCTGAGACTAAAGCGCTCTTTGCGAACCCCCGTGGCATCAAGGGCCTTGTGTGTTTGGGACGGTGCAAGGGCGAGCAATCGCTCGCCACCCGATGTTTTGCGGAGTATAACTCGCCCGATCTCAGCAACTGGTTGTCCTGCGCGATTGAGGAGAATGAATGTGTAAAGGCACCAAGGAACGTCGATAATTCGGCGGAAAACACGGGGTACGGATATTCGGTAAAACAGTTTGACCCGACATCGCTGCTGGGAAAATGGTACAAGACGGACGGACTCAACCCCAACTACGACTTGTTCGATTGTCAGTTCAACACGTTTGAAACGCTCGAAAAGGATGCATCGGAACTAGACATGGGCATTTTCTTCCGTGTGAGTCGACCGGATAGCGCTGGTGGTGGTTTCTGGGAGAACACCCTGACGGAACACATGGTGGTGGATGCGTCCCGGCCGGAAATCCCGAATCCTTCCAAACGTACCTTGCATACCGAGGGAAAAATGAACGGGCTTCAGTTCAACGAAAATTGGTACATTATCGGACAGAGTGATGGGTCGGGAGACATTCCAGAGTTTAAGTTGGTAGCCTACAAGGGACACACTCTACAAGGCAACTACGAGGGGTCCTTTGTGTATGCCAAAGAACCACGTTTGCCGGCCGCCGCCGTACCAGCTGTACGAGAAGCCGCCGCTCGGGCGGGACTGAACTTTGACGACTTTTCGCGCATCGACAACACCTGTCCTACTGGTGAGCCATTGAACGATGCCTTGGCTGGTACGGGTACGTCTACAACCGACTGGGTCGAATTGTTGGTAGGAGAAGGTGGTGTTGTGGACTGGGTCTTCCCGGGATGGCGAGGCGAGTACAAACCGTGATAATAAGCGAGGACTGGTACCTACGGCATAAAACTTTAAAGTCATGCTACTACTGCTAGGTAGCTTATAATAATAACCCTCATACCGATAAGGAAGGACTGTCATGTCATCAACGTCAGCTTGCTTTGGTCCGACGTCGCCGCTGCTTGGATCGGTCTATTGGTGTGCTGTCGCTGTCTGCCTCACTAATGCTGAGACGTTCAAGCGTTCCGTGTGCGTCGCTACTGGCGCTGCGAGCTACGGCTTGTAATGCCATCATGGCACTGTCCTCGTCCGGTGAAAAAGTAGGAAACGGCTGTGGTTGCTCCCAGGCTGAATTTGCCTCAAAACCGCCAAAGTCACCGTTTCGACCCCCTTCCTCGTGTTGGTGAAAAGAGCCGAGAACAGCATCATCTGCGCTTTTGACGCCTGATTCTCCTGTGAAATAGAACGAGGGCGCGAACATAGTAAGAGCACAATCCTGTGCGACTTCATTTATAACAGTCGACTCTTTTTCTCTTGCTATCGTACCCGTGACACCTGCAAACGGATTCTCGGTAGTGGAAAATGCCAGGTCTTCGTTGACACCAGACGAACCGTTGGATACAGGACGAGCTGTCTTCGGGTCGAGCTTGAGGGAGCCCTTGAACTGCACTTTGGCCAGTGGGCTTTCCGGGAACGATCTGGAGTTTTGTCCTGTCCCTTCTCCGCCGACAGTTTGAGAAGCTCGTCGTCGCCGTGCTGCCGCCGAGTTTGGATTCAACTTCTTCGCCTGTTCGAGAACAAAGAATCAGCCACAGAAGCATAGCACCCATGAGGCCCTCTCGTCGACAAACCCCAATCACCCAGTGCAGGCTCCGACACTGGCTCAGAAACGTACCTCGATTGGTTTCTTTGTTTCCGGTTGTGGTCTTGACGTTCGAATTCCTTGTCCATCCGTTCGATAGTTTCCGACCCGCTCAGATTTGTCCACATCGGGCTCCGTTTCCGCCAGTTCTCCAGACGTACTCTTTTTTGCTTTAGGAACCTTTCTCTTTGGCAGTGGCTTACCAGAATAGATGGCTGAGAGACACAGAATAACTTCCGTCATATCAGCCCGCGCTTTGGGATCCACCGTCAACATACGATCAATCAACTCGACCAAGCCTGGTCCATAGGGATTGTTTTCTGGAATCTTATAATTTCGGGACAAAATTGCAAGATTGGAACCCTCCTCGAAACAATTTTGTAAAAAGGCTAGCGAATACAGGCAGCATCCAAGCGCCCAAACGTCGGTGCTGGTGATTCACATTCGCAACGAATCACATCATGAGTATGTGCATACTGTGCGCGCAAAGGTCTACCACCAGTGATGACGCATCACTTTATCTCACCTTTGTGTCAATTTCTTCGTCATGTGCAGGTCTACCATCTCGGGCGCTCGAAACATCTGAGTCGTTGTTTTCTGAATGACTTCTTCCGCCTCCGCTCGCTGTTGCTGCGTTTTCAATTCGACATGACCAAATACAGCCGATCCAAAGTCACACAGCTTGTAAGCCCCGTTCTTGACCAAAAAATTGACTGGTTTCAAATCTCGATGCACAATAGGTGGTCTCTGAGCATGAAGATACGAGACGGCATTGCCAATTTGCCCAAAGGCAATAATCAGACTGCTCAAGTCAAACTGCTGTTTGGAGTCTCGTAGCTTTGTACAGACATCGAGCGCGTGACCGCCCTCGCAATATTCCATGAGAATCAAGTGCTGCGAGCGTTCATTCTTGGACGACCCCAAGGCATTCATTCCACCGGCACCGCCGCCATCCTGCTTGCTTTTGCCAAACAGCAACCCCGCTCCTTCATTTCCCCCCAGACTGCGATAGGAGGTGTCATACATTTTGATAATGCTGGGATGGGAGAGTCTCGAGAGCAGTTTTGCTTCCTTTTCCGCAATGCTGCGTTGCTGTCTCGAATGAATTGACGTGACTTTGAGGACGAGTGGTATGTTTTTCATTGATGCCGAGGAGGAGGAAGCAGACGGATGAGTGTGGCTGTCACCGCCCGCCGGACTGGTTGGCGACGTAGAACTGGCTGTGCTTTCGGTCAACGAGATTTCCTTAACGAGATAGACATAGGAAAAGCCACCTTTCGAATAAAGTAACGACAAAGAGAGCAATCACTGTAATGAGCAAGGCAGACGGGAAACACACTGACATCACCATCAGACGACAGTCTCGCTATGCATGCCTTACCTTCGCCAAGCAGCTTGGTCACTTGCACGGTCCGATGATTCACAGGAATACGGTCTCCCACGAGCTGAGCGCCCAGGCCACCGTCATCCCTTGCTGGCATGGTCTTTGTCTTCGAAATCTGGAGGAATGTGTACGAGTACAAGAAACACGGTCGACACTCTGCCTTTGTTCAACGCTCTCAGCTCGTTGTATGTGACCCTTTTTTTGTATGTGAGTGACAAAAGCGCTCCAGTACAGAGCACGTACAATCCTACGTAAACTACGAGACTTTGGAAAAACGGACTTCGTCTCTCAATAGTCTAGGTATGAAAACACGCCCTTCGTCGCAGACAAAGCACTGCAACTTTTTCTCTTGACAAATCGTACTGTCTGGTATAAAACAAACCACTGCCACAGCTCCTGTTGAGATTGCGGTGGATCCTCTCCTGAAATCCAATGTCAACAGCAGCTCATGAGCATTGATGACGCCACACTCTCACGAATCTTTTGACGATCTTCCATTGCGCAGGCATGTCGTTTGAGGTATTCGTGACTATATATCAAATATACAAATCAAACATAATATATGGTTCAACATGCATAAGGATATTACGAACATTAAGTCACGAGTTACGGGAATCACGAGACGAATGTCTCCCACACCCAAACGCACAAAAGATTTCGAAAAAACACAGAACATGGCGAGATGCTGACCACTGCTGCCGGTCCGTTGCGTCGTCGCTCCTCGCTTTCGTCTTTACTTTTGGCTACCTCAATCGCCAGTGGGTGTTTGTGTGAGGCCTACAGTGCTGCCTTTGTATCGACCTCTGCGTACATTGGCCCGTATTCTCCTCTTGTCACAGCAGCTCCACCTCACAAACCGTCACTAAGATTCACAAAGCCTCGTCCTCTCTTCATGATGTCGACCGTCGCTCCTAGTACCTCGTCATCGTCAGACGCCATTGTTCCTGGTCGCCCAACATGGCAACAGACCATGTTACGAATCAAAGATCCGGAAAAGTCTCTGAAATTTTACACGGAACTCCTTGGATTCACCCTCGTTGACAAATTTGACTTTCCCCAGTACAAGTTTTCTTTGTTCTTCTTGGCGACATTGCCCCAAGGCGAAGAGTATACCCTCACACCTGGAACGCAGGCCGCACATGACTACCTATGGAAGATGGAGGGAGTAGCGCTCGAACTCACCCACAACTACGGGACCGAATCGAAAGCGGACTTTCACTATCACCCGGGCAATCAAGAAAAGGACGGATTTGGTCATGTCGCAGTCAACTGCGATGACGTCTATGCTTCCTCTGCTAAGCTGGAAGCCGCTGGCTGTGCCTTTAAAAAGAAGCCCGATGAGGGTCGCATGAAAGGGCTCGCTTTTGTATACGATCCCGATGGCTACTGGGTAGAATTGGTCCGCCGCGGCGAGAACTCCCAGATCCCCAACGAGTTTAACTTTTCCCAAACCATGCTGCGTGTGAAGGACCCAAAGAAATCTCTCGCATTCTATCAGAGGCTTGGTATGAAGGTGGTGCTAGAACGGCACTTTGACGACTTTTCGTTGTACTTTTTGGCATCTTCCAATGTGCCAGATGACGTACAAGAAGCCCGCAATTTGTTTCAGCCAGTATTGGAACTGACACACAACCATGGAACGGAACAAGACGACACGTTCCAACACTACAACGGCAATGAGCAAGACCGTCAGGGCTTTGGACATGTTGGATTCTTGGTGGACGATGTCTATGACGCGTGCAATGCCATTGGTACAATGGGATATGGCTTCCGAAAGGAACCAGATGCCGGTTCTATGAAGGGATTGGTAAGTAACATGTTCCTGTATAGTATTCCATATCGGTGCGTTTACCTAAACTCCACTCTTTTGTTGATATCAATACACAGGCCTTCGCTTACGACCCCGATGGCTACTCGGTAGAACTCATCAAGCGTGGCGGCATCGACTTTGGAGACGTCAAGGCGGAAGAGTAAAACCGTCTACGAAGGCCTGACAAGAAGCAAAAAGCTTAGAAGTAGAATATTGGAATGTTCGACTAAAGACACTACTATATTAGAAGTGCGCTTCTGCATGCATCTTCTTCATGCTCTCGTAGCGAGCTGCCCTGTCTGGATCCAGATCCGTCAGACGCTCCAAACACTCACTGATCTTGCCTTCGTCCTGATTCTCAGGCTGTTTCATTTGTGTCAACACCATGTGCAATGCCATCAGTCCCCACTTGCATTGCCCTTCCTCAGTTTCGATCAGCTCGACGAGCAGATCTCGTTCTTCCATTAGTAGCGCCTCGTAGCCGCCCGAAGTTTCGCTAGGGTCCAGCCATTCCATGAGTATGAAGCGATGGTACCACCATGCCGTCTGGTCGTCAGGTTCCGTAAAAATTGCATTGTGAATAATCTCAATCTCGGTTCTCGCCAGAGACATGCGAGTCTCATCTTCCTGGAGTCGCAATGGCAATAACTTGGATCGGTAGTGAAAGGCGGAAAAGTTTGAAAAGTTCTGCTGAATTTTTTCCGTCGTAAAAGCCCATTCAGATTCCAACAAGGCCATAACAGACGCGTTCAGAGGTTCATTGCCCGTCCTATCCGTCTGGGGCGCCGTGAGTTGCGCTCCCATGACCACGTCATGCCCAAACACCCATGACCCATCCGTCCTCGAAGAGTCTTCTTGGCATACTGCCATCAAGACCGCGACGACAAATCGTCGATAGTTCCAGCAATGAAAGTTGCGCTCGTCGAGTTTCAAGAACTGAGCACACAAGGCAAGTTCCTGTTCCAGTAGTGCAACACTACTGCTGACACTTCTGTCGCTCTGCACACGAAAATCCTCCCGAATAATCCACTTGCGATGAAACCAAGCTCCATAGGCCTTGGGATTCCGTTTGAGGCACGATGCCGTCAAAACAAGCTCAGGAGTCAAGTCAACGACGTCATTGAGAAGTAATTCTCGCCGATGATTCCAAAGCTCGAGAGGATCGGGATTCACCAACAAGAGCTTTTCTGTCAGTGCAAGAGTTTCAGTATTCTGTTTCGCCTGTGCTTCTTCATCCAATACTAGTGGCGTCTCCTTCCGTCGCCGGCGCTGAATAAGTTCTTGCGAGAGCGTGTTCCATTGCTGCGCTTTCTGGGCAAGTCCAGCGGCGACTTTTGGATTCTCCATCCGCGCCTTGTACTCGTCACGTCGATGACCGTGCATGACTGATTGTAATGTAGTAAGGTTAGAGAAAGGAGGAAGTGTGCTTGTAGTGTGTGAAGACGTCTCTCGGTATCTGGGTCTCGGCTCATGGTCGTTGTGTGCTGCCAGCCCGTCGGTCCGTGTCCCCGTGATTTACTCAAGAGATCAGCAATAGGGTTAAGGGTACAGTCAAAATGGATATACATGTATAAATATACAGCCATATTTTAGAAATATCCGCATAGCTCGATTTCCAAGAAGGGAAACAACACAGATTCAAGATCATGCAAACTGACGCTGCCACCTACCTAAGCCGTAAACCTTCATGTTGAGCTCATGAAAAGGCAACAGGAAGTAAGTGTCAAGGCCATTGCTTCTTTCACGAATCTACCTACCGGTACTTCACAAGTCCTCTTTGACACACGAGATCACAATGACAGTTATGTCACTTAGCGTGATATCATACCTGACGCACTTTCTGTTGTGTGAACACTTCAAAATGACAAATAGACATTAAAAAAAACTAATGATATAATATTAGTATACATGGACGGAGTGTCGGTAAAACTACGAAATTCCCTTGCTCTAGAGGTGCGCGCTTTTCACGACTGCGCATGTTGTAAGCAGAAAGGAAGAGACAGTACGACACATTCAACGGGACAGACGTTGATGAGCGCCCGTGATTGTTGCAGTGGATCTTGAATCGCAGGGCAAATCACGTCTTGTGTCAAACGAAGTAGCATGACCAGCCCACGTAACCGGAAACCTCGGTTGTCTCTTAGGAGGCGGAAAAAGAGCGACGAAGGTTCTGAACTTTCGCCCGAGGCCAACACGACGAACAAGAGCATGCAGGCACAAGCACAATCCGGAAGACAAGGACTTGTTCTCAATCGAAATTCCAATGTCCCCATACCCACCGAAATTGGAGTTACCATCACTCCGCCATCCCAAAAGAAGACACATGCTGGAAATGCTGGCTCCGTGGAGCTCCCTCACCAGGAGCAGCTGGAGCTCCAGCTGCGAGACGCCAGTCGGGTCATCCACGCCATTGTGGGGTTCGACGGAAAATTCGATGGAACTGCCCCCGTCAAGGCCATCCGGAAATTCTCCGCCATGAAGAAAGAACTCAGGCAATTGCGAGCATCTATGACAGCTTCGAAACGAGAGTTTGAGCGTATGGAGGCAAGCGCTCATTCGAATGCCACCAGTGTTTCGCCGGAGCAATCAAAAGGTAGCCTCGGAGGTATATCGTTTGTGTCGGATGGAGAAGGAGAATTCAAACATCAGGGGGAAGAGACGTTCGAAGACCTTGATCGGCAGATACATATCCTGAATGAACTCATTCATGGTCGAGAGCGTCGCATCGAACAACTTCAACTGCAGCTAGCTGCCGACAAGAAGGATGCCTCCCTAGGTGACACCCAAAAGGAATTATTCCCACAAGAGATTGAGAAATCAATTTCTATGGACGAAACTTCCGATTTAAAAGTTCCCTCCCACGAAGCACAGGAGGAGATCCAAGAACTCGAACTTGGACGCAATTTGGGCTGGCAAGATATTTACAAGCTCAACGAACAGCTAGAACACTCAGTCTCTGCGGTAGATGCATTGAAGCAACATTACGGACAAGGGGACGCCCAGATTGCTGAACTTGAACAAGAAGGCGCCGAATTACAATCAAGAATTGAAAAACTCTCGCAGCAGCTGGAAGAATCCAACCAGCGAGCGCAAGAGTTTGACGCCTCAAGCAGCTCGATGGAGAGTGGGATCCTAGCCGAATTGGAGCTACTGAACCTACATATCAAGGATGGCCCGGCCGACTCTGACGACCGCAAGGAAATCAAGGAGCTGCGCCAACAGGTCACTCAGGTTCGGGAGATGAAGCATTCGAACGCAAGTAGCCCTGAGATATGGACGGTGCATGAAAAGATACGTGAAAGGGCCACAAAATTGCTTCTTGCTCAGCTCTTCGATCGCGACGCCAAGCTTGATCGAATGAATTTTGAAATGGAACTAAAGGAGAAGGAGTTGGAGGATCTTAGACTCTCGAATGCGGACGCCATCCGTGATGCAAAGGAAGACGCTGAGTATCGCATCGGTGTGCTCGAAACTGAAAAGC